>JAKUCV010001430.1:0-37210 GCA_028386065.3 Turnera subulata
TCTTATGAAACAATTCATTCTGAAGCTATTGTATGTTCGTCCAATATGAGTTTGTGATGCACCTATTGAATGGGCAACCTCCACAAGGAAAATGAGGAGTCAGAAAAATATATGAAGTAGCCATAGTTAAAGAACACCAACCTTTGCAAGTTCATTGATCTATGTAGGATGGCTATATTTCAAGGTTCAAAGATTTTTTGTTCGTTTAGTTGTTCACCATGTCTAGTGATGAAAGAGGTTCTGGTATCTATTGGCAGGCTTTGGTACTGCTAAGAGGTGATGAACAGCCAGTAGGTGATGCAAGATTTTGTGGAAAGAAGACCCCCCGCCGAAGAACTTACTCAGTAGAGATATTTGATGCACATGAATACAACAGCACGAAGCATTTTCAGGATCTCACTCGGCTCAGGCAGATAGCTTTGGCTACTTGAAAACAAATGTAATAGCATCTTCAGGGAGGAGAGACATCTGTAGTTAAAAGTCAAGGCGGTTTAATGTTTAGGCATTTTGTAGTTTCAAGGGTGTCAATGAGGTACTAAGGAGAACATGTGGAACATAGCATCTATTAGTTCTGTTTTCCATGGAATTTGAAGGCACTTGCTCGTCGTCCCAATAGTGCAGAAGTCCGAATTCCATGTTAAACACCATGATGTGAGTTTGTTTCCATTCGGTTACCAAACATTTTTCTGGTCTCCTTATGTACAATGTTGTGCTCCAACTTACAAGTGTTGTAATGGGGATTTTTTTCCAGCTCTTTAGCATTGTAGCCTTTGAGATGATTCTTCCATTGCATTACATAACTTGAATCCATGTGATGGGGCAAGTTAGAAGAAACGACTTAAGCTTTGCGTGTCATGTAAGAATATTTTCTATTATGTGGCACACATAATATATTGAGTATTATTTAATGACGTGGCAGAAGCCCATTGGCCAATTATTAGGATTTTCTAAAGAGCACTTGATGGGAGTGTATAAATAGGAAAATAAAGAGATGGGTCTTCTCTCTCCTGATACAACGTTTGTTAACTCATCAAAACAACGTTAGAAAGTAGACAAGGCAAGAGGGAGAAATCCACCTCAAGGAAACCACAGCAAAGCACATATCGAGAAGCACACATCATGGAATCAACAGGTTATCAATCTCTTAAAGATTAGTGGGAGATAATGAGTTTAAGATCCTTAATTTATGTTGTTCAAAATTAGGGTTTATGTGACGATTGCTTAATTCCTAATTGTTATGATGTTTCATGTTAAATTATCTAACATGTGGTAGCGGAGCACTAGTTTAAAACAATTATCTCCCCTCTAATGTTGTTGATTGATGTTTAGAATAAATACTGCTTTGTTGACGAAAGTGTGTGCATTGAAATAATCTGGTTTGGTTGGGTATTATATTTAGTCCAATTGATTCAGATTGTTGATTGTTATTGAATAAATTAAAGAAGAAGAGAAAAAAAATAATAATAAATAATAGCAGACTGTCGACATGTTTTAAAAGCATAGTATGGTTTGATTGCGTTTCTTTGTTTGTTCATGCACCGAACATCTAGTAATAATATAATATATTATTTGGTCAAAAAGTAATATACAATTGCGAATGATGTTCTGCATATTCACACTGATTAGTGTAATGTATTATTTTAACACTGATCAGTGTAATGTATTATTTTATCAAAAGTAATGTATTACGGAGAAGTGTGCTTGATGTCTGTCAAACGTTTACTGTCACGACCTGACAACATGTTTCTTGAAAAATATGACTATTTTCACATAAGTCCGCATTTTACAGATTCTGTCATTCAAGTCCTTAGATAGATTTATAGTTTAGTCTACATATTATTTATTCTATCATTTAAGTCTATTATTGAGTTGCGATTTAGTCATGGATGCATATGATTAAGTAAACTCAGTGATACTTTTGTCATATATGAATGCTTTCTCATATATATGTCTACGAATGCTTGATATCTATGCATGTATAATTTGTTAGTCACCAAAGTGGCCGAATTGGAAAGGTTTATAGATATTAAAATCAAGAAACATATTGATTACTCATGAGTATGTGATGCTATTATTGTGATGACATGATGATGTAAATTTGTTTATCATGAGTATATCAAGTTCATTGATTATAAAATATTTAAGGATCGCCCAAAGGTTGATTAGCCATTTTATAATCATGAATATTAAAGTGGATAATTAATTTGTTTGGTTGATCATGTTTTGCATATCCAAAGATAGCATACATGTCTAATTAAATATGTTAGTTTCCAATTATGAGAATCTTATATATGCATCAATTATGTGTATTGTTGTATATTATTGTACTTCCCAAAGGAAAAACATTAATCTACACTTATCGTATACAGCATAACAGTTCATGCATAGTTTGAATGTGAATTATGTCTATGCACTTGAAATAATATGTGAGTTTTATGTATTTTGCAGCAACAGTTGCTCTCCATTCGCAAGCCTCATCTGTTGTTAAGTTCGACGGGCTTAATTATGCTGATTGGAGTGAACAGGTCCAATTTCACTTAGGTGTATTGGGTTTGGACACTGCTCTCCTAATCGATAAGCCCGCTGCTCTAACTGACAAGAGCACTAAAGACGAAAAGATTCTCCATGAAGCATGGGAGAGATCTAACAGATTGAGCCTTATGTTCATGCGAATGACTGTGGCGAGCAACATCAAGGCAACTATCCCAAAGACTGATAGTGCGAAGGAATTCTTCGGAAGTATTGAAAAGCACTCTCAGTCTGAATCTGCTGATAAGTCACTTGCTGGGACACTAATGGGTACACTGACCACCATGAAGTTTGATGGTTCTCGTACCATGCATGAGCATATTACTAAAATGTCCAACATAGCAGCAAAATTACGTACTATGGGAATGACAGTGGATGAGAATTTCCTTGTGCAATTCATTATCAACTCCTTGCCGAATGAGTATAGTGCTTTTCAAATCAATTATAATTCGATTGAAAAGAAATGGGCTTTGAATGAATTGCACAGTAAGCTCATTCAGGAAGAGACAAGGCTTAAGACAAAGTAAGGAAATCATTTTGTCAATCTCATACGACACTCAGGAGCAAAGAGACCAGGGAAGAAAGGTGGAAAGAGCTATAAAGGATCATTAAAAGTCAATGAATCATCTGCTCAAATCCACAAGAAGGAACAGAAGAGTGATAAGTGTCACTTTTGCAATAAGAGTGGACACTATCAGAAAGATTGCCTGAAACGTAAGGCATGGTTGGAAAAGAAAGGTAAGTTATATGCTTTAGTATGTTTCAAATCAAATTTAACTGAAGTACCTTATAATACCTGGTGGATTGACTCTGGTTGCACCACTCATATTTCGAACATGATGCAGGGATTTCTTACGACCCGAACTATAAAGCCAAATGAAAGATTTGTCTACATGGGAAACCGAAATAAAGCTCCAGTTGAGGCCATTGGAACTTATCGTTTGAATCTTGATTTTGGATACCATTTAGACCTTTTTGAGACTCTTTATGTACCCACTATTTCTAGAAACTTGATTTCTTTGTCTAAACTAGATATTTCAAGTTTGGAAATGGTTGTCTCAATATTTACAAACACAATTATCTTATTGGTATTGGTTCTCGTTGTAATGGCCTTTACAAATTGAATCTGGTATTGGATTGACTCTGGTTGCACCACTCATATTTCGAACATGATGCAGGGATTTCTTACGACCCGAACTATAAAGCCAAATGAAAGATTTGTCTACATGGGAAACCGAAATAAAGCTCCAGTTGAGGCCATTGGAACTTATAGTTTGAATCTTGATTTTGGATACCATTTAGACCTTTTTGAGACTCTTTATGTACCCACTATTTCTAGAAACTTGATTTCTTTGTCTAAACTAGATATTTCAAGTTTGGAAATGGTTGTCTCAATATTTACAAACACAATTATCTTATTGGTATTGGTTCTCGTTGTAATGGCCTTTACAAATTGAATCTTGATTCCCTGTTTATTGAGACATTATTGACCTTGCATCATAATGTTGGTTCAAAACGTAGTTTGGTGGATGAGAACTCTGCTTTCTTGTGGCATAAACGTTTAGATCATATATCTAAAGAAAGAGTGCGAAGATTAGTAAAGAATGAAATCCTACCAAAGTTGGATTTTACTGATCTTGACATTTGTGTGGATTGTATTAAAGGCAAACAAACAAGACACACACTTAAGAAGTCAGCCACAAGAAGTAGTCAGCTCCTTGAGATTATACACACTGATATATGTGGTCCTTTTGATGTACCAACTTTTGGTAAAGAAAGATATTTTTTCACCTTTATTGATGATTTTTCACGTTATGGATACATTTATCTGTTGCATGAAAAATCTCAATCTATTAATGCCCTAGAGGTATTTATCAATGAAGTTGAGAGGCAACTTGATAAAAAGGTGAAAATCATTAGGTCTGATAGAGGTGGTGAATATTATGGGAAGCATGATGAAACTGGACAATGTCCTAGTCCATTTGCTAAATTCTTGGAAAAGCGTGGCATGTGTGCTCAATACACATTGCCAGGTACACCGCAACAAAATGGTGTTGCAGAAAGACGAAATCATACCCTGATGGAAATGGTTAGGAGTATGATGAGTAATTCATCATTACCCTTAGCATTATGGATGTATACCTTGAAAACTGTCGTGTATTTATTGAATAGGGTTCCTAGTAGGGCAGTGTCAAAGACTCCTTTTGAGCTTTGGACAGGGAGGAAACCTAGTTTGAACCACTTACATGTGTGGGGTTGCCCGGCAAAGGTAAAGATTTATAATCCACATGAAAAGAAACTGGACTTAAGAACAATTAGTGGTTTTTTCATTGGTTATCCAGACAAGTCTAAGGGTTATATGTTTTATTGTCCTAACCATTCCACTAGAATTGTTGAAACTGGGAATGCAAGGTTCATTGAGAATGGTGACATTAGTGGGAGTATGGAGCCTCGAAAGGTAGAAATTCAAGAAGTACATGTACAGATTTCTGTACAAACAACTTCTACTGATGTTGTTGTTCCTGTTGTTGTCGATCAATCTGACAACTTACAAGAACAACATAATTCTCCAACTCATGATGATACAGTCATTCTAAATGAACCTGCGATGAATGTGCCTGTAATAGATGAACCACAAGATGTCATATTAAGGAGGTCTACAAGACCTAAAAAGTTTAGGATTTCAAATGACTATTTGGTTTATCTACAAGAGTCAGATTATGACTTAGGAATAAATGAAGACCCGATTTCATTTTCACAAGCCATAGAAAGTAATGATTCTGATAAGTGGTTAGATGCCAAGAAAGAAGAGTTGAAATTAACGAATTACAACCAAGTTTGGGATCTAGTAGAATTGCCAGAAGGATGCAAAAGAGTTGGGTGTAAATGGGTATTTAAGACCAAACGCGACTCTCATGGTAATGTCGAAAGATATAAAGCTAGACTGGTTGCCAAAGGTTACACTCAGAAAGATGGTATAGACTATAAAGAGACTTTTTCTCCTGTTTCTAAAAAGGACTTTTTAAGAATCATTATGGCAATGGTGGCTCATTATGATCTAGAGTTACACCAAATGGATGTGAAAACTGCTTTTCTGAATGGGAATTTAGAGGAAGAGGTCTATATGGACCAACCTGAAGGCTTCTCGGTTACCGAAAAGGAACACATGGTGTGTAAGTTAAAGAGGTCAATATACGGACTTAAGCAAGCTTCCAGACAATGGTATCTTAAGTTTAATGATACCATTACATCTATTGGATTTCAAGAAAACACTGTTGATCGGTGTATATATCTAAAGATCAGTGGGAGCAAATTTATTTTCTTGATTCTGTATGTTGATGATATTTTGCTAGCTACTAATGATCTTGGTTTATTATTTGAAACAAAGGAATTTCTTTCTGAAAACTTCGAAATGAAAGATATGGGTGAGGCATTCTATGTGATTGGAATTGAAATATTTCGTGACAGAAAACAAGGATTGTTGAGCTTGTCTCAGAAAGGCTATACCAACAAAGTTTTGGAAAGGTTTAATATGGACAAAAGCTCAGCAACTGTTGTTCCAATTCAGAAAGGAGACAAATTTAGTCTTAATCAATGCCAAAAAAATGAATTGGAACGTCAGCAGATGGAGAAGATTCCTTATGCATCCATTGTTGGGAGCCTAAGGTACGCACAGACTTGTACTAGGCCAGATATAAGCTTTGTTGTTAGGATGCTAGGGAGATATCAGAGTAATCCTGGATTGGATCATTGGAAAGCTGCTAAAAAGGTTCTAAGGTATCTGCAAGGAACCAAGGACTTCATGCTCACATATAGGAGGTCGGAACATTTGGAGGTGATTGGATATTCATATTCAGACTATGCTGGCTGTGTGGATATAAGAAAATCCACAATTGTTTATTTGTTCCTTTTAGCTGAAGGAGCAATTTCCTGGAAGAGCACGAAGCAGTCTGTCATTGCTGCATCCACTATGGAAGCTGAATTTGTAGCTTGTTATGAAGCTACTATTCAGGGATTATGGCTGCGGAACTTTATTTCAGGACTTGCGATTGTCGACACTATTGCCAAGCCGCTGAAAATTTATTGTGATAATGCTGCAGCAGTATTCTTCTCTAAAAATGACAAGTATTCGAAAGGTGCAAAGCATATGAAAATCAAATACTTTGTCGTTAAAGAAGAAGTTCAGAAGCAAAGGGTGTCAATTGAACACATAAGTACCAATCTGATGATTGCGGATCCATTAACCAAAGGGTTTCCACCTAAGACATTTATTGAGTATGTCGGAAAGATGGGTGTAGTTGAAAATCCAATTTGTGATTGATTGTTATGGTGTTATTGACACTTGGAGCTCTTTATGAATTGTTTCTGATGTTCATTTGTTCTTTCTGTCTAATTATGTTTTGTATGCAAGCATAACAGTGTGTGAGGAAAGTAAACAGTATTGGTCTTTATTTTCAATGAAGACATAAAGTTGGACCATTAAGTTTTAAAGCTACTTTATGATATGAGTATGAAACTAGTATGTGATGCATGGAAGGGACCATGTTGCAAATAATTAACATGGAACCGCTATGATTCTTATTAGTTTTTACTTATAGATGTTATGTTGATCAATTTTAATTATTTTGCGCGTCATATTATCTGTTCAATAATATATTATATGTGCCAAGCAGGAGGATGTAATAATATCTTCTATTATGTGGAACACACAATATATTATATGTGCCAAGTGGAAGAATGTAAGAATATTTCCTATTATGTGGCACACATAATATATTGAGTATTATTTAATTACGTGGCAAAAGCCCATTGGCCAACTATTAGGGTTTTCTAAAGAGCACTTGATGGGAGTGTATAAATAGAAAAATAAAGAGATGGGTCCTCTCTCTCCTGATACAATGTTTGTTAACCCATCAAAACAACGTTAGAAAGTAGACAAGGCAAGAGGGAGAAATCCACCTCAAGGAAACCAAAGCAAAGCACATATCGAGAAGCACACATCATGGAATCAACAGGTATGTTATCAATCTCTTAAAGATTAGTCGGAGATAATGAGTTTAAGATCTTTAATTTATGTTGTTCAAAATTAGGGTTTATGTGATGATTGCTTAATCCCTAATTGTTATGATGTTTCATGTTAAATTATCAAACATGTGGTAGCGGAGCACTGGTTTAAAACAATTATCTCCCCTCTAATGTTGTTGATTGATGTTTAGAATAAATACTGCTTTGTTGACGAAAGTGTGTGCATCGAAAAAATCTGGTTTGGTTGGGTATTATCATTCGTCCAATTGATTCAGATTCCTGATTGTTATTGAATAAATTAAAGAAGAAGAAAAAAAATAATAATAAATAATAGCAGACTGTCGACATGTTTTGAAAGCATAGTATGGTTTGATTGCGTTTCTTTATTTATTATGCACCGAACATCTAGTAATAATATAATATATTATTTGGTCAAAAAGTAATATACTGTTGCGAATGATGTTCTGCATATTCACACTGATCAGTGTAATGTATTATTTTAACAAAAGTAATGTTTTGTGGAGAAGTGTGCTTGATGTCTGTGAAACGTTTACTGTCACAACCTGACAACATGTTTCTTGAAAAATATGACTATTTTCACTTAAGTCCGCATTTTACAGATTCTGTCATTCAAATCCTTAGACAGATTTATATTTTAGTCTATATATTATTTATTCTGTCATTTAAGTCTATTATTGAGTTGCGATTTAGTCATGGATGCATATGATTAAGTAAACTCAGTGATACTTTTGTCATATATGAATGCTTTCTCATATATATATGTCTACGAATGCTTGATATCTATCCATGGATAATTTGTTACTCACTAAAGTGGCCGAATTGAAAAGGTTTATAGATATCAAACTCAAGAAACATATTGATTACTCATGAGTATGTGATGCTATTATTGTGATGACATGATGATGTAAATTTGTTTATCATGAGTATATTAAGTTCATTGATTATAAAATATTTAAGGATCGCCTAAAGGCTGATTAGCCGTTTTATAATCATGAATATTAAAGTGGATAATTAATTTATTTGGTTGGTCTTGTTTTGCATATCCAAAGGTAGCATACATGTCTAATTAAATATGTTAGTTTCCAATTACGAGAATCTTATTTATGCACCAATTATGTGTATTGTTGTATATTATTGTACTTCCCAAAGGAAAACATTAATCTGCACTTATCGTATATAGCATTACAGTTCATGCATAGTTTGAATGTGAATTATGTCTATGCACTTGAAATAATATGTGAGTTTTATGTATCTTGCAGCAAAAGTTGCTCTCCATTCGCAAGCCTCATCTGTTGTTAAGTTTAACGGGCTTAATTATGCTGATTGGAGTGAATAGGTCCAATTTCACTTAGGTGTATTGGGTTTGGACACTGCTCTCCTAACCGATAAGCCCGCTGCTCTAACTGACAAGAGCACTAAAGATGAAAAGATTCTCCAAGAAGCATGGGAGAGATATAACAGATTGAGCCTTATGTTCATGCGAATGACTGTGGCGAGCAACATCAAGGCAACTATTCCAAAGACTGATATTACGAAGGAATTCTTCGGAAGTATTGAAAAGTACTCTCAGTCTGAATCTGTTGATAAGTCACTTGCTGGGACACTAATGGGTACGCTGACCACCATGAAGTTTGATGGTTATCGTACCATGCATGAGCATATTACTGAAATGTCCAACATAACAGCAAAATTACGTACTATGGGAATGACAGTGGATGAGAATTTCCTTGTGCAATTCATTATCACCTCCTTGTTGAATGAGTATAGTGCTTTTCAAATCAATTATAATTCGATTGAAAAGAAATGGGCTTTGAATGAATTGCACAGTAAGCTCATTCAGGAAGAGACAAGGCTTAAGACAAAGCAAGGAAATCATTCTGTCAATCTCATAGGATACTCAGGAGCAAAGAGACCAGGGAAGAAAGGTGGAAAGAGCTATAAAGGATCATTAAAAGTCAATGAATCATCTGCTCAAATCCACAAGAAGGAAAAGAAGAGTGATAAGTGTCACTTTTGCAATTAGAGTGGACACTATCAGAAAGATTGCCTGAAACGTAAGGCATGGTTGGAAAAGAAAGGTAAGCTATATGCTTTAGTATGTTTCGAATCAAATTTAACTGAAGTTCCTTATAATACCTGGTGGATTGACTCTGGTTGCACCACTCATGTTTCGAACACGATGCAGGGATTTCTTACAACCTGAACCATAAAGCCAAATGAAAGATTTGTCTACATGGGAAACCGAAATAAAGCTCCAGTTGAGGTCATTGGAACTTATCGTTTGATTCTTGATACTGGACACCATTTAGACCTTTTTGAGACTCTTTATGTACCAACTATTTCTAGAAACTTGATTTCTTTGTCTAAACTAGATATTATGGGTTTTTCTTTCAAGTTTGGAAATGGTTGTCTCAATATTTACAAACACAATTTTCTTATTGGTACTGGTTCTCGTTGTGATGGCCTTTACAAATTGAATCTTGATTCCCTGTTTACTAAGACATTATTGACCTTGCATCATAATGTTGGTTCAAAATGTAGTTTGGTGGATGAGAACTCTGTTTTTTTGTGGCATAAACGTATAGGTCATATATCTAAAGAAAGAATGCAAAGATTAGTAAAGAATGAAATCCTACCAAAGTTGGATTTTACTGATCTTGGCATTTGTGTGGATTGCATTAAAGGCAAACAAACAAGACACACGCTTAAGAAGTCAGCCACAAGAAGTAGTCAGCTCCTTGAGATTATATACACTGATATATGTGGTCCTTTTGATGTACCAACTTTTGGTAAAGAAAGACATTTTATCACCTTTATTGATGATTTTTCACGTTATGGTTACATTTATCTGTTGCATGAAAAATCTCAATCTATCATTGCCCTAAAGGTATTTATCAATGAAGTTGAGAGGCAACTTGATAAAAGGGTGAAAAATCATTAGGTCTGATAGAGGTGGTGAATATTATGGGAAGCATGATGAAACTAGACAATGTCCTGGTCCATTTGCTAAATTCTTAGAAAAGCGTGGCATTTGTGCTCAATACACAATGTCGGGTACACCGCAACAAAATGGTGTTGCAGAAAGACGAAATCGTACCCTGATGGAAATGGTTAGGAGTATGATGAGTAATTCATCATTACCCTTAGCATTGTGGATGTATGCCTTGAAAACTGCCGTGTATTTATTGAATAGGGTTCCTAGTAAGGTAGTGTCAAAGACTCCTTTTGAGCTTTGGACAGGGAGGAAACCTAGTTTGAACCACTAACATGTGGTAGCGGAGCATGGTTTAGGATCAGTTATCTCCCCTTATATAATGTTATCATGCTTAATTATCAAAAGCATCGAGTAATTGTTTTGATTAAATATTGTGTTTCATACAATTGATTCAATATTTTATTACTGTATAAACCCTTGGATGACACAAATTCAAATCGCATAATGTGGTAGCGGAGCACTGGTTTAAAACAATTATCTCCCCTCTAATGTTGTTGATTGATGTTTAGAATAAATACTGCTTTGTTGACGAAAGTGTGTGCATCGAAATAATCTGGTTTGGTTGGGTATTATGTTTGGTTGTCCAATTGATTCAGATTGCTGATTGTTATTGAATAAATTAAAGAAGAAGAGAAAAAAATAATAATAAATAATAGCAGAGTGTCGACATGTTTTAAAAGCACAGTATGGTTTGATTGCGTTTCTTTGTTTATTCGTGCACCGAACATCTAGTAATAATATAATATATTATTTGGTCAAAAAGTAATATACTGTTGCGAATGATGTTCTGCATATTCACACTGGTTAGTGTAATGTATTATTTTAACACTGATCAGTGTAATCTATTATTTTACCAAAAGTAATGTTTTATGGAGAAGTGTGCTTGATGTCTGTGAAACGTTTACTGTCACGACCTGACAACATGTTTCTTGAAAAATATGACTATTTACACTTAAGTCTGCATTTTATAGATTCTGTCATTCAAGTCCTTAGATAGATTTATAGTTTAGTCTATATATTATTTATTCTGTCATTTAAGTCTATTATTGAGTTGCGATTTAGTCATGGATGCATATGATTAAGTAAACTCAGTGATACTTTTGTCATATATGAATGCTTTCTCATATATATGTCTACGAATGTTTGATATCTATGCATGTATAATTTGTTAGTCACCAAAGTGGCCGAATTGGAAAAGTTTATAGATATTAAAATCAAGAAACATATTGATTACTCATGAGTATGTGATGCTATTATTGTGATGACATGATGATTTAAATTTGTTTATCATGAGTATATCAAGTTCATTGATTATAAAATATTTAAGGATCGCCCAAAGGTTGATTAGCCATTTTATAATCATGAATATTAAAGTGGATAGTAATATGTTTGGTTGGTCATGTTTTGCATATTCAAAGGTAGCATACATGTCTAATTAAATATGTTAGTTTCCAATTATGAGAATCTTATTTATGCATCAATTATGTGTATTGTTGTATATTATTGTACTTCCCAAAGGAAAAACATTAATCTACACTTATCATATATAGCATTACAGTTCATGCATAGTTTGAATGTGAATTATGTCTATGCACTTGAAATAATATGTGAGTTTTATGTATCTTGCAGCAAAAGTTGCTCTCCATTCGCAAGCCTCATCTGTTGTTAAGTTTAACGGGCTTAATTATGCTGATTGGAGTGAATAGGTCCAATTTCACTTAGGTGTATTGGGTTTGGACACTGCTCTCCTAACCGATAAGCCCGCTGCTCTAACTGACAAGAGCACTAAAGATGAAAAGATTCTCCAAGAAGCATGGGAGAGATATAACAGATTGAGCCTTATGTTCATGCGAATGACTGTGGCGAGCAACATCAAGGCAACTATCCCAAAGACTGATAGTGCGAAGGAATTTCTTTCCGAAAACTTTGAAATTAAAGATATGGGTGAGGCATCCTATGTGATTGGAATTGAAATATTCCGTGACAGAAAACAAGGATTGTTAAGCTTGTCTCTGAAAGGCTATATCAACAAAGTTTTGGAAAGGTTTAATATGGACAAATGCGCAGCAAGTGTTGTTCCAATTCAGAAAGGAGAGAAATTTAGTCTTAATCAATGCCCGAAAAATGAATTGGAACGTCAGCAGATGGAGAAGATTCCTTATGCATCCATTGTTGGGAGCCTAATGTACGCACAGACTTGTACTAGGCCAGATATAAGCTTTGTTGTTGGGATGCTAGGGAGATATCAGAGTAATCCTGTATTGGATCACTGGAAAGCTACTAAAAAGGTTCTAAGGTATCTACAAGGAACCAAGGACTTCATGCTCACATATAGGAGGTCGGATCACTTGGAGGTGATTGGATATTCAGATTCAGACTATGCTGGCTGTGTGGATACAAGAAAATCCACAAATGGTTATTTGTTCCTTTTAGCTGAAGGAGCAATTTCCTGGAAGAGCGCGAAGCAGTCTGTCATTGTTGCATCCACTATGGAAGCTGAATTTGTAGCTTGTTATGAAGCTACTATTCAGGGATTATGGCTGCGGAACTTTATTTCAGGACTTGGGATTGTCGACACTATTGCCAAGCCGCTGAAAATTTATTGTGATAATGCTGCAGCAGTATTCTTCTCTAAAAATGACAAGTATTCGAAAGGTGCAACGCATATGGAAATCAAATACTTTGTCGTTAAAGAAGAAGAAACAAAGGGTGTCAATTAAACACATAAGTACCAATCTGATGATTGCGGATCCATTAACCAAAGAGTTGCCACCTAAGACATTTATTGAGTATGTCGGAAAGATGGGTGTAGTAGAAAACCCGATTTGTGATTGATTGTTATGGTATTATTGACACTTGGAGCTCTTTATGAATTGTTTCTGATGTTCATTTGTTCTTTCTTTGTTATTATGTTTTATATGCATGCATAACAGTGTATGAGGAAAGTAGACAAAGTAGAGAGTATTGGTCTTTATTTTCAATGAAGACATAAAGTTGGACCATTAAGTTTTAAAGCTACTTTATGATATGAGTATGAAACTAGTATGTGATGCATGGAAGGGACCATGTTGCAAATAATTAATATGGAACCGTTATGATTCTTATTAGTTTTTACTTATAGATGTTATGTTGATCAATTTTAATTATCTTATTGGTACTCACATCATGGTGTTTTCCATGGAATTTGAAGGCACTTGCTCGTCCCAGTAGTGCAGAAGTCCGAATTTCATGTAAAACACCATGATGTGAGTTTGTTTCCATTTGGTTACCAAACATCTTTCTGGTCTCCTTATGTACAATGTTGTGCTCCAACTTACAAGTGTTGTAATGGGGATTTTTTTCCAGCTCTTTAGCATTGTAGCCTTTGAGATGATTCTTCCATTGCATTAGATAACTTGAATCCATGTGATGGGGCAAGTTAGAAGAAACGACTTAAGCTTTGCGTGTCAATCATGAAATTAAACTGTCACAAAGAAAGGGACATTTTTTCAATCAACTATTCAAGGTTACTTATTGTTCTAATTTATTAAATAGAAACCAAACTATTCTATGTTCCATGAAAATTAACTTCAAATGGAACTGAAATTGCAGGCCCATTAACCGCTAGAAATCAGTCACAACCAAAACATAGCTAGAATGGTTTGCCATTTATAGGCAGGTGAACATGAAGTATAATACATGCTAACAAAATAAAGTGACACATTTGTTTTTTGGAGAATGATTCCATGTGCAAGATTTTTATAGTTAAAGGACTTCAGTACTTACAATGATAATTAGAGTTTATCACATCTATTTGTGCGTACATAAATTTTAAACATGTAAATTTTAGAAATATATTATATGATTAAAAAATCTAAAATTATATTAGATAACTTCAAAAAGTATAATTATTGTGATTATTGGACTTTAACCATACTAAGGTTTCAAATCATTGCCATTGTTGGCCTTTGACTGTTACTGGTGGTTTTTAGCTTAAGTTTTCTCAAAGGCCATTATGCTCCTGCAGCCCTGCTGCTTCCAAAGAGTTCCCAACTATAAAATAATTTACAGTTTAATGTCTCAATTCAATTAAGAGGACCAATTAGTCCAACTTCTTCCCCCGTTTTACTGGATCCATCTCACATCAATAACTCAACCTGTACCACCTGTGGGTAGTTTTAGAGGTTGGCATAGTTGTGGACCTTTTCTTGTTCCCTACCATTAAATGATCTACATATAGGAAGGATCCGGGAACAAAACCAGAAGATGCTCCTGAATCTCCACCATTCATCTTTGGATTTTTATTGAATGATCCAGTGTACAATCCACTCCTGCTGAGTGAAGATTGTTGCAATATGAGGACATAGGAGATAATTCCACATATTAAGGGTAACATAGGAAAACGCCGGCAAAAGAATCCTATGGAAACCAAGAGAAATAGGCCTAATCTGTCTTTCTCATTCCCTCTAGGGAAAAAAAATGGTTCCCCATAATTTCTGGTCCATACTATAGTGTAAAGAAAATAAAACTTGTTTCAAGCATAGCATCCATAGGCTAAACCTACCCGCATGTCATATGACTCTTTAAAGCAAGAAACTACTACCATCCAAATAAATCCGAGCCAGTGTCAGAACAGGGCAGAAGCAACAATAGCCAAAAATTCAACAGGACAATTAAGAATCAACAAGCTTCTGTAGTTTATTGGTAGACCAAACTGGGAAGCCATAATCACAATGTCAACATTGTATCAATGTATCAGGAAAACGTAGCACGGTGTAGCAGGCAACAAAAGCTGCCACAACTTGATTACGCTGACAAGTTTACACCCGCTACAGAAACTTCAATTGAATTTAGGCATCGAGCAAGAAGAAATAAAATGTCATTCAATGCAAAAGAAAAAGCATCCCTGCTCCACGGAGAAGGCAGCATTTTGAAAAATGAATCATATAACCTATCTAACATTATAGCATCATAGTACAAGAAAAAGGTTGTAACTTTGCAATGACCCAGGTTGATTCATACAGTTATGATCACATAACACACGACAAACATTGAAAAAGGCAAAGAACTTGGGTGCAAAACCTCAAGAAGAAGTTGTTGTTGTTGAAGAATGTGGGGCATGATCCGTGTCAAGTTTTGCAGAAGGGGGCACATAAATGCGCGCTTTCTTGAGGATATCAGCAACAACCCAATGCTTGTGCTTGCTCAAAGGCCTTGAAGGGTCCAACCTGACACGATCACCGATGTTGCAGAGGTTGTTCTCGTCATGGGCCATGAACTTTGAGGTCCTCTTCACATAACGGTTGTAGAGCTTGTTATGGAACAATCTGTCCACTGCCACCACCACAGATTTCTGCATCTTGTTTGACACCACCATCCCCACCACCGACTTCATCTCCTCCCTCTTTCTTTTTATGTTCCAATGCAAATTTTGACTAATCAATTGGTATGATGAGAAAGAAACGAAAGCTGCAAATGTCACAACAACAAAACGTAAGCGCAGATACTAAACCATTCCACAAAACCCAATTGGAACAACAACAAACACAACAAGCTGCAAAATTGTGCTACAAATTCCCACAACAAAATGCTTGCCAAGGCACAATCAGTACGGCAAATAACCAGTCTATTATGAAATTCCAGTGAGTGAAAGACAATATTTTTACTTGGAACACACCAACAAAAAATGTTTGTAAAGCACAATGAATATGGAAAATAACCATTCTATATTTGTTCGCTATTATGGCATTTCCTGTGAGTTTAAGACAATATTTTTAATTAATCAGGCAACAGAAACCGTCACTCCCTCCCCTCGCAGAACCCCAACCACCGCCGGTGCATCCAGCCGAGGCATCACCACCTCCACAAATCAACAGAGCAATTTTCTTTAAAAAAAAAAAAAAAGAGCTACTCAATTACACTCCTAACTGGGTTCTACTCGATATCAGTAAAAAAGCAAAAGGTGAGGCGAAACAAATACAGATTTTGTATCAGAATCAGTTAGCTTACCGTTGGGCTATCTTCTGGTCTTGCCTGCCTGAGGTTTTAAAAAAAGATTAAAACTTTGCGGGCTACGCTTACTTACAACAAATACAGAGACGAGAGACCAGAGGTAGGAGACGAGAGGGAAACATAGAACTAGAATAGGACATACAATGTGGGTTTAGCTAGGGTTCATGGACTGGGTTAAATTTGGGCCCAATAATTAAAACAAAATTAATAGTAGAGAACTGACCGGAACATAGTTTNAAATGAGGGCTTAACGCCCATAGATTAACTAGAAATCAAAGCAGGGATACAAGCACGGGTATAAGAACACCCCATAATATCCGCCTGAGAAGAAGCATAACAAAAAGTAGGAACATGATCATAAAGAGTAAACTCGACCACCGAAAGTGAGGCATGCACAGCAAGATTATCAGCCACTTTGTCCTCCCTGTAGGTATGGTTGAAATCCACATTCCAAGCATAATCCAAAAGCAAGAAAATCTCGCGCAATATAGGTTCATTGCGAGGATTAGACCGCGTCTGGAGCAGGTGCAACAAGGACAAGGAATCCACCTCCAGAGAGAGCAACTGGAAACCCCTATCCCAAGCAACACGAAGCCCTATAAGAGCAGCCCAACACTCCGCCTTGAAGGCTGTACACCAACCAACAGAAGCCAAGAACCCAAAAAGCCAGGTACCTGCAGCATCTCTACACACACCACCAGCACCAGCCCTGCCTGGGTTGCCCCGACACGCTCCATCAGTGTTGAGTTTGCACCTGGGAGCAACTGGGCGGATCCAAGAAATCGGCATCGGCAACCGAGCAGGGGGTTTCACCTGGCCTTCATGATAAACTTGAAAAACTTCCCAGGCATAAGAAAGAATCTCAGGGATAGAATAATAATCAATGCTCTGTCTGCCAAAAATCCACACATTTCGCCTTGTCCATATCTTCCAAAGACCAACACCGAAGATCACGCACCAGGGAATAGATTGCACATCCGTCCACTTTGCAGTAAGATTCACACGCAGCCATTCCAAGAGCGAACCCTGAAAGAAAGCGTGGAGTCTATGTCTAGGGACAATCTTACACCATACACGCTTAGCTCGCCAGCAGGAACGCAACACATGAAGAGAATTTTCATGAATACCATTACATGCAGAACAACAAGGGGACTGAGCCATATGTCTCCGACACCGATAATGGTTAGTCAGTAGCTTATCATGAGAGACTAACCATAGAAAGGACCTTACACGCTGAGGGCCACTCCAACGCCACACAATTTTCCAAATATCAACTTCAGCATGCCAGGTACCTTTAGCCAGTAGAGTGTAAGCAGACCTTGTCGAGAAGTCACCAGAACTAGACCAACCCTAACAAAACGAATCATTCGGGGTCCCAATCGGAGGTAGCATAGATGCTACCTTGAGCAATACCTCACTTGGTAATAGGGAATCAAACAAGGACCAATTCCAACCTCCCGAAGGTGTTAAAAAAAGATCCAAAGACCAGGACTATTGTATCGTAGGAATCGGGCCTTGTACAAAACGTGATAAGGGACGCTCACAACTCTCCACCCACCAATCATGCCAGAAAGAGAAGGAGGAGCCATCTCCAATTAGCCACTGAGTACCATGAGATACAATCTCCCATACTTGCATCAAAGCTTTCCACAAAGGAGAGCAATCCTTCCTCCCTTAATCACCACACGTCCACGCTGCAGAGTCAAGTACTTAGCATGAAACACTTGAACCCACAAGCTATCTTCTTGTTTCATTAACTTCCACACTAACTTCATCAAAAGGGCATCATTGAACATAGTCATATTGCGTAAGCCGACTCCACCAGACACCTTAGGTTGACAAACCTATGACCAATTAACTAAATGAACCTTTTGGGCTTCCACCTGATCACCCCAAATGAAATCCCGACAAATTTTCTCAATAGACTTGCAGATGCCCGTAGGAAGCTTAGCAGACTGCATGGTATAAATCGCCAATGCACTTAAAACTGATTGACACAAAGTAATCCGGCCAGCCAGCGAGAGACTCTCCACTTTCCACCCTGCAAGACGATTTTCAACATTCTCCACCATATGCGCATAGGTAGCTCGAGAAATTCGGTCATGATAAAGGGGCACACCCAGGTAAGTTCCCAAATCATCAGTCATCTGCCACTCTGGGCTACAAGAAAATCTTTTGTAGAAGGAGAAACATTCGAGGAGAAAAAAATCCGCGTTTTGGCCATGCTAACTTTCTGCCCAGAAAAAGAACAAAAGAGATCCAAACAACTTTTAATCACATCTAGTTGCTCCAGAGAGGCCTCAGCAAACAAAATCATATCATCAGCAAAGAGGAGGTGAGAAATTAAAGGACCATCCCGACATGCCTGAATAGGCTTCCATCTACCATCCAAAATATTATGCGACACAAGATGCGAGAACCTCTCTAGAGCAAGAACAAACAGATAAGGGGATAGAGGGTCACCCTGGTGCACTCCCCGCGAAGGGGAAAAGCATTCCATAGGAGAGCCATTCCATAACACTTGCATCTGAGTGGATGAAACACAGTGCATTAAAAGATTGATGAGACGCACAGGGAATCCAATGTCAACAAGAGTATCCTCTAAGAAGCTCCAATCCAGCCGATCATAGGCTTTTTCTAAGTCCACCTTAATGGCCATATACACTTTAGTGATACGCATGGTGTAAATTAACTCCTGCGCCACCACAATATTATCTACAATATGCCGGCCAGGGACAAAACTACACTGAAATTGCCCAACCAAGCGAGGTAGGACACCCTTGATTCTATTCACCAGTAGTTTAGACACTACTTTATATAGCACATTACATAGCCCAATAGGTCGAAATTGAGATACAAGCTCAGGCGATTGTACCTTAGGAATCAATGTGAGGAAAGTTCTGTTAATCTCATCAAAGAACAAAGAACCAGCCATAATACTCTTCACAAAGGAAACAATGTCATGCTTACCAACCTCCCACTGATTCTGATAAAAACAAGCTTGAAAACCATTAGGGCCCGGTGCCTTGAAGGGGCTCATCTGAAATAAAGTAGTTCTAACCTCAGACTCCACAACTGGACGGCAAAAGCTCAAGAGCTCCGCCTCAGATAAGGAGGAAAACCGGCCTCTGATAGGGAATCCAGCTCGCACTGTTAAATCTCTAGTAAAAAGCTGTTGATAAAAATTGACCACTAAGGACTGCACATTCGGGTCATAAACCCATTGGCCAGAGTCATTTTTTAAAGCCTCCACCTTATTTCTCTGTTGTTTAACAATAGTACTTGCATGGAAGTAACGAGTATTCTGGTCCCCAAAAGCCAGAAAAAGAAAATACACCATTGACCATTATTAAGAAAAAATATACAACCAATATTTAAGAGATATGGGCATAATGTACTTTTTAAATTATTTAACACTCCATTTTATTTCATTTCAAGTTTTAATTAATTCAACCCAGCTTAACACTGGCGAATACCATCATTGTGAAGGATGATCATAGGATCTACAAATCCTGCATAGTTTTAATTAATTCAACCCAGCTTAACACTGGCGAATACCATCATTGTGAAGGATGATCATAGGATCTACAAATCCTGCATCCAAGCTACTAGAGTAAGAGTTTGCCTCCTTCATCCAGCCACAATGCTCCTTTAAGTTTGTCTATATCTATGCACTTTATCTGGTGATGTCTGTTAGAAGTATGTCTATGATGGTTTGAAATTGTCGTGGTTTGGGATCCTCCCTCGCCCACGGTTAGGGGTCAGAAAACGGTACGGCTCGGTACTACCGTACCGATTTTTGGGTCGGTAGGAAAATACCGAGGGTGCCTCCATACCGACCCAAAACCGACCGGTACATACCGACGTGAACTTTAGGCCATACCGATAGGAAACCACCCAGGTCGGTCTGCACGCCGACAATACCCAGCCGACTATACATATTAGAGAAAAATAAGAGATGTTAGAATATAAATTGCCAATTAGTGAATAAAAAATCAAATTAGTTTTAATTCTCAGTCAAACTTACAAGCATGGAAACTATCCAAGAGTAATTAGAGCCAAATCTTAGCAATAATCTTGCCGAAATTACATAATCAATTTGTTAAAATTACACCCAAATCTGTCATTAATACACATAAATCTTAGAAATAATGACCGATTTTGATTTTGCAAAACCACAATCAGACCCGGATCCACAAATCCTACCAACAATCTAGTCAAATTACAACCAAATCTACCCATCAATACAAATTCTTGCCAAAATTACAATGGATCAATTTGCCAAAACTGCACCCAAACCTGCCATTAATACAAAAATAAATCTTAGCAATAATGACCAATTTTGATTTGCAAATTAAACCACAACCACACCCGGATCCACCGACGAAACCCATTGAGACAAAAGAAAAAGACTGACATAACCAAAACCCATCAACTCACCGCCATCATCTACCACAAAATCCAACCAACATACACAACAAACATCTCGATTGGTTGAGATTTAGAGGCACAAAGGGAAAGAGAGGCGAAGAAAACGAAGAACAGAGGAAGAAGGGAAAGGAGAGACAACAAAGAAAATGAAGAATAGAGGAAGAAAAGAAAGGAGGGGTAGAGAAGAATAAAGGAGAAAAAAACTTACACATGGGAGGACGCAGCGGCGACGATTTTTTAAGGAGAAGGCGCAGCGGCGGCGGCGGCATGGTGGTTCTGGATTTGAGTGAGCGAGAGAGAGATTTGAGCGAGAGAGAGATGAGAAGAGATTAGAAAGGGATTAGGTTTTTTCTTATTTGTGGAATATATGGGTGATTGGGTGTCGGTGTCGGCTACCGACATACCGCCCGACACCTACCCGACTTCCTACCGACATTGCTGCGATGTGAGATTGAGCCGAGCCGATCACTCTGTGAGAGGCCTACCTCCCGACTGATACCGCGCCGATACCAATCGGTATCGGGTCGGTAACTTCGGGTCGGGCTTTTTTGCACACCCCTACCCGCAGTAGATTAATGGATCTGAAGAATAGCTTCAAGCTGAAAATAATCTTCCTCATTGAAACTAACCAAATGAGAAGCAAACTTGAAAGGAAGAAGAGACGGCTAGGTTACCAAGGAGCAAAGTATGTGGAACCTATCGACCAATCTGGGGGCTTAGCAGTGTGGTGGAGAGACAGATATGTATGCACAATCATAGAAAAGTGTACCAACTTCATCAACTTAGAGGTTCGTCTTCCTAGTACAGAAGTTATGCTCTCTTGTGTCTATGGGCCTCCTAGAGCCAGTGAGAGACCAGCATTTTGGGCGAAAATCTGTAAGCTAAAACCCTAAAATGGCACAAGCTGGGTAGTAGCTGGAGACTGTAACAGCCCTTTGGAAGAGGAGGACAAAGAAGGTGGGCTCCTAGTGCAACTATCCCAAACTAGAGACTTGAATAACTTCGTCTCTGAATGCGAGAAGATGGAACTCATTTTGGAGGCGCACAAATTCATGTGGACAAATAACAAGACTGGAGAAATCTAGGTAGCTTCTGGAGGTTAAACTAGCCACATGTTGCGCTTTGCAATGATGTCTTGGTGGGCTCCGATCATCGGCCCTTGTATCTAAACCTTCAAGGCACTGAACTAAAGATCAAACACATATTCATCTTCAAAACCAGATGAATAGAAGAGGAACAAAGCGAGGAGGTAATCAGAGAAGCTTGGAGTAAGAAGGTGAATGGATCCAAGCAATTCAGGGTGGCTAAGAAAATCAAGATAGCTAGATTCCAACTACATAAATGCAATGTGGAGCACTGAAAGAACTCTGAAATCATAATAAAGTGTACCCTTGCTGCTGAGATCAAAGCTATACAACAGCTGCCTTATACTGAAGAAGTTAAATCTAAGGAACAAGGGTTGTTGAAAAATCTTAAAGTGGAATGGAAGAGAGAAGAGCTATTCTGGAGACATAAGGCAAGGGTAAAATGGCTTAAGGCTGGTGACTGCCATATGGCTTCTTTCACGCCACAATGATACAACGAAGGAGTAGGAATCATATCACAATCTTGCAAAATATACAATGGCAGTGGCTAAAAAAATCGGAGGAGATCAAAGGGGAAATCTTGAACCATTTCAAATGAGTATACACTTTAGTGAATACATCCATCTCCGAAAAGTTAAATGAGATCACTCCTACAGTGGTTATAGAGGAAATGAACCTAGATTTGGTGAAAATTTTGACAGAGATGGAGATAAAGGAGGTTGTGTTCTCCATGGGTGATACAAAATCCCAAGACCTGATGGCTTTCCAGGGATCTTCTATCAAAAATATTGGAGTATCATTAAGGGAGATATTTGCGCGGCTGGTTTCTTCGCAACATGACACATGTTAAAGGAGTCCAACACCACCTATATTGCTCTCATCCCGAGAGTCAAGGTTCCGGAGGAGGTAAACCAATTCCAACCTATTAGCTGATGTAATAATATGTATAAAATTGTGGCCAAATGCGTTGCAAAAATACTTCAAAAATGGTTACCGGATATCATCTTGGATTGGATTTGTTAGAGGAAGATGCATCCAGGATATTGTCATCCTAGTTCATGAAGCTTTACACACTCTCAAGACAAGCCAGAGAAGCCAGAAAAAATCAATGATGCTGAAACTATACGTATCCAAAGCATATGACAAACTATAGTGGAATTATCTGAGGAAAGTTTTGAGTCTTTTAATATGGTGAATTATGCCATACTCATCAATGGTACTCTAACAGAATTCTTCACTCCAACTCGCGGCCTCCGCCAAGACAATCCCCCCTTGCCATATCTATTCATACTAATGATGGAGGGATTGTCTAGATGACTTTCATCTGGCTTCGAATAGAGGAGAATTAGTGGCTTCAAGCTCAATAAATGGTGCCCACAATAACTCACGTTCAATATATAGATGACACAGTGGTACTTGGAGAAGCTATGGAGGATGAGACACTGAATTTGCTGGAGATGATTGAAACTTATGGCCAAGAATCGGGCCAAGTGTTAAACTACAGCAAATCAAGCATTTACTTTGCTGCAACACTCCACAAGAAATACACAAAAACATCTGCTATTTAAGTGGCATAAAGAATGTAGTGGACTCGGAATCATACTTGGAATACCTACAAAGTAGGGTCGATCTAAAATGAAGACTCTACAATTTGTTTTGGAGAGAGTCAAATCAAAACTAAGCTCCTGGAAGGAAAAATACCTATCAGAGGCAAGTAGAGAAGTCCTTCTCAAGGCTGTAGTATTGGCTCTACCCACATATGTGGTGAACATTTTTAAACTTCCTTTAAATTTTGTGATCAGATCAATAGTTTTCAAGCTCGGTTTTACTAGGGAGGTGATGAGGAAAAGAAAAAGATGCACTGGATGCCCTGGGAGAAATTGTGCAGACCTGAGAGTGATGGGGGATTGGGGTTCAAGGACCTTAAATGAAACGACCGCATCCCAAAATCGACAACACAAAATATACACAATTATTAAATGACCAAAGTACCCTTAAAACCAGGGATGCCAAACTCTGTGTAATAAAAAACATCAACTCAATACCTCAAAGTAACTAAAAATAAACATCGGGATACAAAAGTCAAATATAAACCAGGCTTATCTAGCCAAAGTAACTCCGGTTAAAACTACCGGAACAACAACTGATCAAAATCCAAGAAACCAAAACAGTATCCCGACAATAATACGCAGCGAAAAAATAACAGTAATGTCAATGACAAGTGTAGAACATATATGAGTCAACTCTATGGATCCACCAGGAAGGAAACGTAGCTACCTGCTGAAATGCAAGAGTCTGATACCCAAGGTAAGAGCAACCGTCAACAAGCTACTAATGATCTGTAAAACCACGGTGGCGATTTATATGAGTCGCCTACTCAATGTACAATATAAGACAAACATACAGGCACACGAAGACAGGCTCGTAGGGTGAGTAAGTCCACGAGCACAAGAATACACACACAATCAACACGTGTCAAATACCACACACACAAGTGTTAGGTGAATTATCTGGTTATTACATTCTTATCATTATTAAGGGCCCTCTACTGTGTGCGTCGGGTGCGGTAGCGACTGGCCAGCTCCCCAGGGTGTAAGCCCATATATGGTCATGTATATATACAGTATAAATATCAACACCGGAATGGGTAAGTTCCGACAAAGAAAACCACCAACAAACAAGTGGCCGACAGCTCTAGGAGGGGTGCTCTCCTCAAAGAAATTATAATACAAAATCTTGGGGCACACCCGTCAGTCGCCAACTCTGTGAGGGGTGCTCTCACCAAAAGAAATGGATAATAACAAATAACCAAGGGGTACACCCGACAAATCCCCAAGGCGCCAGCTCTATGAGGGGTACTCTCACTAATATACTAACCGAGGGCGTACCCATTAGCTCCCTCGTCGCCGTCTCTGTGAATACAATTCACTAAAATAATAGGACCTGAGGGGTACCCTCTCTTCCCTCTCGGTGCTACCAGTCAACAGCCCCACAGTAGAACTTATTAGTTATTCAGGTACGTTATGTTACCAATTATGAAATTATATAAGTGTCACCTCAAGTCGTATCTAAGTTATGTACCATTTCAGAGGTTCTCTAACAGAGCCTAAGCTCACAACATACAGGATATAGCAAGTCAGCATATATCACAAGCATGGCAAAAATAGCTCATAGGAGGAACACATGGCTAACAGCACATATTTATTGTCACGGTAATTCAACACATAAACAACCAGGTACACAACACAGTCAACAGTATGAAGCATACTCAGCAAGCAGTACTACCTAACCATACCAACAAGTATTCGCATATAAGTCTTATAGAGTCAACTTAATTATGATGGCGCTTTGTCTGTCCACCACTAGTACCAGCCGCTCCTGAATTATGTCTCATGCCTATACACATAGACACCATAACTCACAAGGATATTCAACAATAAATAAGTTATGCATGCTTGTGCAATGCAACCGTGAGTTAAATCCAGCCCAACTAATTTACTTCCACTCACCAAACTACATCTCCAAGTCACGGGCCTAAGGTTCACAGGCTCAAAGCCCAACTAAGTCCAAAACCTCAATCCCGGGCTTAAAGCCCAAACCACTAATCCGTTACCAACTCACAACATTCTTGGGCCTAAGGCCCAACCTATTATGTCCACTAACTTTAGATGTCCTTAGGTTTTAAGTCCACTACATAACAGGTCCAAAAAAAAATCATTATTGGGTCATATAACATATTATCACTGGCCAAGGCCCGTTTTTAAGGTTTACCCGAGTCCGAGTTACCGTCCTAGAGGTTCTACCCGCATCGGACAACCGTCCACGTGCTACTCACTCCTCGCCCTCGGTTCCTACTATGTACATTAAGAATACAAAACTGAATCCGGAAATAATAGATGTACATGCCATGTGTGAACACTAAGTTACACAACAACGGATAATACAGTGGAAAAAAATGTCGAAGAAAATTCTGGAGAAACACACTCGCCGGAACAGTACTCCCTCGCCGGATTCCGGTCAACTCTGCCGGAATAGCACAACAGCCCGAACGACCACCACTACAAATAGACCACAAGTCTGCCCATACACCAGCAACCCGAGCAAAGAACTTTGTCCGGTAAGCAGCAACAACCCCCCAAAACCACTGCCCGCAAAAGACTACCATTAATCTACTGGAACCAGAAAAATAAGAAAGAAGCAAGGACGAGCTGGAACCTTACCGGAAGATGGATTCGTGCGCGACCAGTAGCAGATCCAACACCTCAATCTAGACGCCTCTACCAAACCGTGGTCTGTACCAAATCCTGCAACTCGATCCAGACAGAACCTACACTGGCAACACCACACCGGCCATTGCAACACCGTCCACAGCCACTCGCTGCCGGAACAACACACACACACAACCACGCGAGCCTACTGCCCGAACCAGAGGACAACTCGAGCACCACTAAAAACACGCCGAGCAACAACACACAAGAACCCGGTAAGCAAAATCGGACCAAGCTAAGTGAGGAAACAGAAGGGGAAAACAAAAACCGGCCTTACCAGCAGGAGACGGCTCACAGGCGGCGAATCGAGCCCAGATCCCAGCACTCCTATCGCAGGCCCTCCTCGAACAGCTCTCCTCTCGTGCCGGTGCAAGAAGGCGGCGGTGACGTGAGGGAAGAGCAGACAGAGGCGGCGGCGTCTCGTCGGTGGAAGAAGGAAAGCAAAGAAACACGTCGGTGGTGGCTCGAGAAGAGTGGAGGAAGAAATTGAGGCGGTGGTGTGTGTTTGTTGAGAGAGAGAAAAAGAGAGAAGGGGGTAGCGGCGCACGGGAGAAGAAAAGTAAAAGAAAAGAGAGAAGAGAGGAAGAAAAGAAAAGAGGGTTAGGGTTGTCTGGCCCGAGCTCAAAACGACGCCGTTTTGAGCTTGGGCGGGGTCAACCCGCCCTAAGTCAACCTTTCTCTTTTTTTTTTAAAGCTCAAAACGACGTAGTTTCAGTGAAACTACTTATAAGCCTAACTTCCAACTCCGAAATCCGATTTAACACCAACGAAGGCTCGATTAAAGAAGAATCCCGACATAAAACTCAGTAATTTGAGGTAATTAAACACCCATAGATCCAAAACTCCGAAGAACTCACAAGGGTAAAATTGGAATTAAAAATTCCATAAATAAAATTATGAAAAATCGGGGCGTAAAAGATTTAACCTCGCCCTACTGGTAACAAAGGTATGAGCTCTTCGTGAAAAGTGCTACTCCTCGACTAATTTTCTGAAGGCGTCAACTACAACTAAATCTTTTTATGCATGGCATAACATCATGGAAGGGAAAGAATTGCTACTGAAAGACCTTAGATGGAACATTGGCAATGGCGACAAAACACTAACGTGGACGGACAAATAGCTACCTAGAACGAGCAACTTTATAGTAGCTACTCCAGAACCATACCCATTCAAAGGCTTTACGGTTAAAGATCTACTTAACAGTAATGAGAGACTCGAAATGAAGTCATGGTGAAAGAGCTCTTCCACGAGGAAAAGGAAAAATTAATCCTCTCTATCCCAGTGGCAAAGGATGTTCCTGATAGTTTAGTTTGGCATTTTGCGAGGGATGAGGACTACAATTTCAAATCCGGGTATAACTTTCAATGCTGAGATATGTTTCCAACAAATGCGATTTCTATAGGAACTTCGTTATCTCTGAGAAATGAAAGATAAAGAGATGTATGAGAGTTGAATTTGCAACAAAAAATATAGAACTTTATTTGGAGTGTTTAAATGACTCTCTAGCTATCAAGGTAAATTTGTAGAAAAGAAAAATGAGGGCAGAGAGGTTATGCCCCTATATGTAAAGATGGAGAGGAAACCCTAGAGCATGCCCTTTTCCTTTAGCCTCATGCAAGAGCAACATGTTTTGGCTCTGTGCTAGGATATTGCTTAGAAATTCATGCTTTCCAAACTTCAAAATTTGGTAGGAGAGCCTCAGTCTCGATACAACAAAGAAAGAGAAACACACTTAAAATCTATCATTTTAACCATCCTGTGGAGCATATGGAAGGTAAGAAACAATAAGATTTTTGAAGGTAAAGAGATCAAACCAGCAACCACACTTATGAGGATCTCAGTAACAATGGCAGAATCTTTGGGGCTAACAAAGGTCAGAAGCTTACCCACAATCACAACAAACATGGGAACCAGCACTAGGCACTAGACTTATCCGCTAGAAAGTGAAGTAAAATTTAACATCATGCAAACTATATAGCAAAAGGGAACAGAGGAAGCATTGGACTAGTTGCGGGCTGACAAAGGGACAATGATAGAAGTTATTGCCAAGAAGTGTGTATGCTAACTCAATGCTATCAGAGATCTGGTGATGAGGCAAGCTGGGTTTCCATCCAGTATGAGAACCTTTGGGACTATTGCTATTATTGCGCCCAGCTGGGTCACATGGACAATGAGTGCTCTCATCTTCAGGTCGACTTCAAACGGGGAAAGGTCAGAAAGGAGCCCATTCAGGGCATTCGGGACCTGAGGGCTCCAAAATCAAAACTCAGAAGAACTTCCGTCCAAGCTCCGGCCAATTCAAATTGGGGGGAGGCGTCCCGGAAGGTCCAAGGAAATTGGCGCGTGAAAATCATGGGGGCCCATCTTTGGGTAGTCAACCTAACACCAGACCACATGAAAAGCAGCCTGTCACTGCCAATGCCTCACCCGTGGTAAAAAAAAAAATGGGAAAGTAGGGTAGTGGTAGCAGGAAAAAGAGCTCCCAGAAATCACAATTCGAGGATGTTGTTGTCCTAAGAAAGGATCAGGAATCTCTATTGTCTTGTCAGAAAGGACCGGTTGCTAATCCTTTTCACCCACCAGGCCATGTGCAAGACGAGGAGACATGCAGACAGGGAATATCCATGTCCCAACCAATCTCTTTTGCTCAACCGACCAGTTCTGAGGCAACCACTAATGCCCCTCCTTACATTTTCTATGCAGGCCAGAGTTCCTCTACCCAGCCCAACCCCTCTCAAACCCAATCCAAAATTAATACCTCCAAGAAAAGAAAGGCCCTCTCTGGGCCGAATGCCAACAAGAAGTCCAAGAAAAACACAACTAGTAAGGTCCCAACCCATACTGATAAACCTAGTCTGGACTCTAGTCCTTATGCTTTCTTCAAAACTATCAGCCCACCATACAAACCTTTACCCATCTCAAAGCCCCATATGAAGCCTCTGTGACCCAACCCTCATCACCCAAACTACACCCCTCAACCGTTTCCTCTCCCCAAATTACAACCCCCTCCCCTATATTAGCTATTACTATTCACCCCACTCTCCAAAATACCCCTGACCTCTCTGGCTTTGCTATTCCTATCACGGAAACACCAGGACTTGATGTTACTCTAGTCTGCTCCTCTCCAAAACTCTCCCAAAAGAAACAGGCTCGGGCTCGGGCACTTGGTAGCTCAGGAACCCCTCCCCCCTTTGAAAGGGTTTCTAAGTCCTCTCTTCCCACTGATGATATCCTTACTATCCCCCTCTCTGATGACCTGCTTGATGAAGATCAATCTACGGCGGTGGTGGCTGGCCAACAGCCACAAGCGCTTATATGAGTCTAATCGCTTAGAATTGTCGCGATCTCGGGCGAGCTGCGACAGTTCGAGCCCTGAAGAGGCTCAATAGGATTTATTGCCTAGAGGTAGTTTTTCTGTCTGAAACCAAGCAGGGGGAAACTACCTGGAGGATTTACGAAGGAGAATAGGATTCATGGATGCTGATTATGTGGAACCACAGGGCCTATCAGAGGGATTGGCCTTGTGGTGGAGAGGAGACAGTACTATTCAGGTTATTGCAAAAACTGCTCATTATTTTGATGTGGCAGTTCTAGGTGGTACTAGTGATGATGTCTGGCATGCCACCTTTATGTATGGGGATCCCTCGCGTAGAGGCAGACCTATCTTTCTGGATTAGTTGAAGACCCTACAAAGCCCTGGTGATCATCCCTGGATTTGTTTGGGAGATTTTAATGTGATTGAAAGTGACGATGACAAGCAAGGGGGACGGAATGTCTCTTGGTCTCAATGCAAACACATGCAGGACTTTTTATGTACCTGCAATATGATGGACTTGGGGTTTAACGGCCAAAACTACACATGGGCCAATAAAAGGTGCGGGGATGCAAACATTAGAGAAAGAGTAGATTGTGCTGTTGCTAATCCGGAATGGAGACTTCTTTTTGACCGAGCTCAAGTTTTCCACGAAGCTTTGCTTGGTTCCGATCACCGTCCCTTAGTGGTGAAATCGGATGTGCGCTCCAAACGCGCGAAAAAAAATTTCAAATTTGAAGCCCTCTGGTTCGAAGAACAGGACTGTAGGAGCATTATCACCTCAGCCTGGAACAACTCTTTTGTGGGGTCACGGATGTACAAAGTTAAATGTAAGCTTGGTGCGACCCGCAGGGCTTTTTCCAGATGGAAACGAAACCATCTTCAAGTGACATCCTTGGAGATTGAAAGCCTAATACAACAGTTGGAGATCCTGTCTGCGGCACCTTACACTACTGAGTCCAAGGAAGAGGAAGAAGTGTTAACATCAAGGCTGGATACTTTATGGAAAAAAGAAGAACTCCATTGGCTCCAAAGGTCTCGCATCAAATGGTTACAAGATGGTGATAAGAATACCAAATTCTTTCACTTATCTACTATCCAGAGGAGACAAGCGAATCAGATTCTCAGCCTGCAAAACGAGGAGGGATGATGGCTGAAGGATGAACGCGATCTTGAAATACACATCCGGGACTTCTACTCTTCCCATTTCTGTGAAAATCCTGACTTTACCATCCCGGTATTGGTGGAAAATGCTCTTGAGCCAAGAGTATCTCCTGATATGAATGCCTCTCTTACACGAGAGGTAACTGTCGATGAAATAAAAAGGGCGACTTTTGAACTGGGCGGCTTGAAGGCCCCGGGACCTGATGGTTTCTCGGGTATTTTCTACCAAAATTGTTGGGATGAAATTGGAGGGGATGTTGTGGCCGCGGTTAAATCCTTCTTCTCTAGAGGCTTCCTCCTAAGAAATTTCAATCAAACTGAGATTACCCTGATTTCAAAAACTGTTAGACCAATATCTCTCACTCAATACCGGCCAATTGCTCTTTGCAATTTTATCTACAAAATCATTGCCAAGATACTTGCTAATAGGTTGAAACCTATCTTGGGAGGGCTGATATCGGAGGAACAAAATGCTTTTGTCCCTGGGAGATCTATTCAAGATAACATATGGATAGCACATGAAGCTTATCATAGCCTAAGATGTCAACAATCCAAAACCATGTTCAACATGGCCATTAAAGTTGACATTCACAAAGCCTACGACAGAGTTGATTGGCAATTCCTACCTTTTGTCCTCCATGGATGGGGATTTGACAACCATTGGGTACAGTGGATCATGGAATGTGTAACATCCGTCAAATACAGTGTGCTAATCAATGGATCCCGTACCAAGGAGTTTCGCCCCAGCCGAGGATTGAGGCAAGGGGATCCCTTATCTCCTTACCTCTTCCTTCTTGTCTCTGAGGTCCTCTTTACTATGCTTACCAAAGCCCTTGGAAATGGAAGTATTACGGGTTACAAGATCAAGCCTCATTGCCCCACCATCTCCCATATAGCTTTCGCGGATGACATTCTCCTGTTGGCCAAGGCGACTCAAACTGAAGTGGCTACTCTCATGAATATACTTCACGCGTACTCCCTTGCTTCGGGCCAGACCATTAATTTTGAAAAATCTTGTGTTGTATTCAACAAAAACACCCCAGAGCCAACACGTCTCGATGTGGCGACAATATTGGAGATGCGGGTGGCGGATAGACAAGAGACCTATCTAGGCCTCCCCACTGCTTGGGGTTGGTCAAAGTTGGATGCTATAAGGTACCTCTTAAAGAGAATTGACCAGAAAACTTCCAGTTGGAAACAACGCTACCTCACCCAAGCTGGACGGGAAACCCTTATAAAGGCGGTCCTCAACTCCATCCCGGGCTATGCAATGTCTGTTTTCATAATGCCAAAGGGTTTCTTCAAAGCGGTGGGCAAGAAGATAAAAAGATTCTGATGGGGTCACAATAAAGAAGATGGGGTGGCTCATTGGATAAATTGGGAAAAGCTCACTTTGCCTAAAGGACTCGGGGGGATGGGTTTCAAAGATCTCAAGCTTTTCAACATGGCAATGCTCGGAAAACAAGCTTGGAGATTATATAGCAACCCAAATGCTCTGTGGGCAAAAGTTATTAAGGGCATCTATTTTTCTGACCGCCAATTTCTGCAGGCTACTCTCGGTGGCACACCCTTTTGGTGTTGGAGAAGCATATGGGGTACTATACCTCTCTTATCAAAAGGCGTGAGATGGCATATTAACAATGGGGAAACCACGAGAATTTGGGAAGATGGATGGATCCCTGATCTCCCAAACTTCCGTGTCAGCTCTCCAAAGCCAGATGATTGTGATTTACTATTTGTAAAAGATCTTTTGCAGGATGGAGGCAACAGGTGGAATGAACCATTACTACGAAGACTCTTCCTCTGGAAGGAGGTCAACGAAATACTCAAGATTCCTCTACCTTCACCATCGATTCCTGATACTATGGTATGGCATTGGAATAAACTTGGTACCTAGACCGTCAAAGGAGCATATGGCCTACTGTGCGAAGAAAGGTTAACTATTGTTGTTCTTGGTGCACCCTCTTCCTATGCGGAACAGGTCCAGTGGAAATCTTTATGGAATATGCACGTGATCCCTAAGGTTATGAATCTCATATGGAGAGCTCTGAACAACTCTCTGCCAACTGGTGAAAACCTTCTCCGTAGGCGCATTAGTAGAAATGATGAATGTGCTATTTGTATTGAGGAAAGGGAAACCTTTGAGCATGTCATTTTCTTTTGCCAACATGCCAGAGCTACCTGGCTCTCCTCACCGCTCGGATTCAGACCTCTTTTGGAGGGTTTTGGTGGATCTAGATCCTGGTGGAATGATATTGTGACCAGATGGAAGAAGGACAACCCCTTGGCACTAGCCTTAGCTGCGAACACATGCTGGGAAATTTGGAAAAATCGCAATCAAGCTGTATATGGCAGAGAACCCATCTACCTTCTAAAAGCAGCTGCAAGAGCACAGCAACTATCATATCAACTGCTTGGGCAGCGACAGTCACCCACGAGGGAGAGCTCTATGAACATGTCATCAACTCACAGGAGCTGGTGTGCACCTGACAGTGGATGGTATAAGATCAATTGTGATGCCGCTTGGATGAAGGATTACGAAGCAGCAGGGCTGGGTGTTGTGATACGGGACCATCACGGGAATGTTGTGGATTTCCTCATGAAAAGACAGCAGTGAAGATCATCTCTTGTAGCTGAAGCTTGGAGCATGCGCATTGCCCTTGAGCGTGCCCTCTTCATGAAGTGTCAGTACATTATCCTTGAATCTGATTCCCTGACACTGATCAGTGCAGTTAGTGAGCAGCATGGAGGCGCCATCCCATGGGAGATTGCATCTCTTGACTCTATTATCGCCTTTCTTTTGACTAAATTTACCTCTTTTATCTTTCAACATGTATTCAGAACAGCAAATAGTGCTACTGATTGTCTTGCTAAACATGCTGTTACATTGCAACCTTATGACCTGGGTATGCAGATGCCTCCCAGAGACTTTTGTAACATTATACAAATGGAGTGTCCCTCCTTTCTTGAATGAAAGTTGATGTTTTGATGATAAAAAATGCTATCAGAGATAGCTGAAGCAGTAAGGGAGGCCATCAAGGTGGCACTAGCGATATTCTAAAGCATCCATTGAGATGGACCCAATGGAAGTATGGTCACCGATTCAAGGGAAAGCTAAGACTAATGGGTGCATTGCCACCACCATCAAGGAGATTTTATCTCTCACCCCTAAATTTTAGTCCCTAAATTTTGTGAAAATCAATAAAAAGTTAACACACCTATAAATTGCATAGCCAAAAAAGCAAACCTCCCCAATCTTATTATAGTTCTGTGTAATGATGTTTATAAATCATATCAATGAGATTGACTATATGCTTTGAAAAAAAATTAATTAAAGCATGAAACAACCGGCCATTTTCTCTACTATATGACTCACATTTTTTATCAACGTTTTATCTAGTAATTAAAAATTAAGGAAAACTAAAACAGGAAATGGAAGTTTTTTTTATCACAAGAGGAAAAAGATGGAGTAAGTACTGTATATTAATTTTATTATATACATGTAAAGCTGATACTCTTACCAGGTGTTGACACATAAGATTTTAGAGGTCTTCATGTATTGCCATGTAGAGGGTTTTAAGTGTAGTTTTAATCAATTAAATTTCGACATATGGCCATAATAAAAAATATAATCATCCAAAAGAAATTCAGTATTAAAAAGATCCTGATAAGAATTAAACTCTCATCAGAAAAGCTATGAATTATATCTGATAAGAATTAAACTCTGATAAAAAAAAACTGATAAGTTGTGTCATTGATTTAAAAATAAAAGTCATTCAATATTACATACATACATATACATACATACATACATACATATACATACATATACATATATATATATATATATATATATAAAATAATCATATTAGCTTTACATTGATAAACTTTACAACTGATAAGAAAATATTGTTATTCAAAACTAACCTTTTATCATTTTTTTATCGTGTATCTCTTCACAAATTTTTCTCCATCATCTCTCTTTAAATACAGATACAGTATCTGTGTATATGAAATAATATTCTCTGTCTGTGATACAGTTTTTCTATTCATTCATTCTCTTTTACTCCTTCTTTAATTAGTTTCTATTTGCACTATACAAGGTCTGGATATAGTCTGTCTGTATTCTTTTTTTTTTGTTTCTATTTGTAATACAAAAGGTCTAAATACAGTCTATGTGTGATACAGTTTCTCTATCATTCGCTCATTCTCTCTTATTCTTTTTTGTATTTTGTTTTTATTTGCATACGCGGTATAGTGTTAAAGTTATTTTGTCACCCTTAATTAAGCATCCTTTGTTTTTATATTCTTTTTATTTCTCCAATCTATCACGGGGAAGTAAGCTAGTATTAAGTATTGTTTGATCTTCTAAATTAACTATTGCATACTTGATAGGCACAAATTTTGTCCGAATTCCTTTCATGAAATGAAATTTGAATTGTAACTCTTCAATACCTTTACTGCCCTTTTTAACAAAGGGAGGGGGATTGGCATCTACACCATTGCCGATGCGAATCTACTCCCCGCTTGATTTTTCTTATCTTGCTTTTAAGTCATTTATTACCTCCCATACAAAATCTCTTCATTTTCCCATCCTAAATTTAGCATATGCCGCTCAATGTCCATGCATGCACACACGCACACAAGCACCCCTGCAATCATTGTATTGGACCCCAAAATCAGTAAAGTTGGTTGCTGGTAAGTTAAACCCACAATAAAACCACCCCACCCCAAGTACTCCTCCACCACCATAACCATACTGAAGTCCCTTTCTTTACCCAATGGAGGAGGAACACACACATTTCAGTACTTTGGTGTTCTTTTCCTCTTCTTGTAATCATCTTTTACTGTGAGCCCATATCCCATTTACCTGCTGCCAACACAATTCCAGTAAGTAACTTCACTGTTGAATCGGATATAATGGATAAAGTTTTGAGTTGTTTTTGGTTTTGGTTTTAGTTAGTTAAAAAAAATTGGGTGGTTTTTCTGGTTAAGACTTGAAGAGCATCTTTGGTTACAAAATATTCTCGTATTCCTTGTCTGCCTGTCGTAGCGTAACCAAAATGTCTCCCCTACTTCTTCCTATATTTAAGTCTCTTTTGTCTTACGTTAGCCTTTCCTCTCTTTTTTTCTTTATTTATTTTCATTAAGATCCCTTGTAGTTTGCTATACTTACCAATTTACCCCCTTGTAATTTTCTGAAATATGTGTCATTGTGTCAACTACTACTAACCATGACGCCATTATGAGTTATGACCATTGCATTTAAGTTTGACTAAAATACAGGCCGAATACAAGAAAATGAACTAAGACATGAAAAAAAAAAGAAAGAAAGAAAGAAGAAGAATATTGAGCAGATCAAATTCCTCACGAAATTAAAGAATCATAATAGTACAATAATAAGGATCCATTAATCTAAGTTACTTACCTTTTTTTTTTTTCCAATTTCTTCCACTCAACTCCCAATGTTCAAATTTCAATCTTGTACGTTAATGTTTGGTGAACAACATGAATTCATCACCACCACCACCACCACCATAATTACAACCAAAACTATTTATCGTTTCCAATTACCAATCAAAAGCACCGACCCACATTTCCCCCAAAACTAGCTTTAATAATACCCAAATTAAAACCATTTTCATCCCCATAACTTTTCAAATCTAATAAGTATACAACAAAAACAAAATTTATCCATATCTCCAAGACACACAACTAAGAAAATAAATCCCAATGGAAAAGAAAAAGGAAAATAACAGGAGCACACGCAACAAGGTGAGCCGTGCAAATCACGCGCAAACATTTCCATCCCCAACAAGCGAAAAAGAGAAAAAAAAAAAAAAAAGGAAAAGAAGCAAAAAAACAACACACACAACCAAAGCAAAGAACCGTCTCCTTTCTTTCTCTTTCTGGCTGGTCAAAACCAACACCCAACTCCTCCTCCTCCTCCTCCTCTCACCGGTGAACTTCTCTTTAACTTCTCTTCTCTCGCGATTTCTCCACCGTCGACTCTTTACTGTACTCTTCTCAAGACGGCGATCGCCGCCGCCGATAAATTCATCCTCCTCTTCTTTACTTATTTTTTTTTTTGGTTTTTTCTTCTTTCTTTGTTTATTGTTTTTCTGGGTAGAAGGTGAAAAATCAAAAGAACAATTCTTTCTATATTGAAGTTGTCCATTTTTCTTTTTCGGGTTGTGGGTTCTGATTGATTATGAAGAATAACGGCAAAGTGAACAATAACAGTAAGAGCAGCAGTAACAACAGCAGCAATAATGGCTTCCTCCCTAATTCCTTGAAATTCATCTCTTCCTGCATTAAGACCGCCTCCTCCGGTGTCCGCTCCGCCAGCGCCTCCGTTGCCGCCTCCATCTCCGGCGATAACCACCCC
>JAKUCV010001431.1:0-10016 GCA_028386065.3 Turnera subulata
TGAACTCCTATTTTTTTATGCTAATAGTCTCTAGAAAACCACAGCATACCTTCAACCAAGTTGCTAAGTTTTAAGAGATGATGGAAAAATTATAGACCAAGGCAAAAACGCAAATTGAACTGTACTTTCTGGTAAATCGTTAATCCATACATGAGAGCTTTGTTCTCTAGTTTATGTGGTTGCGCTACAAATTAATTACTCGTCCACGGAGTTAGGAGATCGGACCAACTTGATGATTCCGAGCGATGACCTTCTGAGTGATGACTTCGATTATGAATAGTAAGCAAAAAAAGCCATGACATTTGCAGGTGATTCAAGACAGTGGAGGTGGAAGCAATCAAAGAACCCACAATGCAATGGCGCATTCCACCATGCCCCGACGGTCCGGTGCCATTGATTGGTGTAGAGATTTGCAGCGCCCGATAACCCACGCCAAAACCAAAGGATCACAGGTGATGATGAGCATCGTAGGAAACACTGCTGTGTGAGAATTCTTTGCAGCACCAGCATCTGATCAAAGGTAATAACAAACAATGAACACACGTTTGTGACTGAGAATAAAAACATATCCTAGGGGAACCACATCATTTCAGAAGTATGTCCAAAAATTCATACAGATTTGAAGGTAGTGAAAACATTTTGGTCGTTAATTATTAGCTGGAGCACATACTGTGTTTGCCAATTCACTGCCCACCTCCATGCAGGTTATGCAGCAGGGAATGACATGACATCGAGAATCAGGAGATAACGTATTAGCTCGATGTCAATACCCTCAAGAAGAGAAAAGTGCCCGACTGGTATTAATAGGAGTCATGAGACATTGGTTAATTGATACGACATAGAACTACAAGGATAATCGGGGTACCACGGCACACAGGCTTTTGGTGATTGCTTCACTGCGCTGAGCTCTTCGAACGGCTTCCTTTATCCGAGCCATCTACGCAAACAAGAGACAAACAACAATATTAGCTTATCTAATCGCGAGGTTAGGAGATAAATCATTACTGTTTTCTATTCTAATCTAAGAGTTATGTAAATTTAGCAATTAAGTTATGTAAATTTTGCATTCAAATCTAATCATTACTGTTCTGAGTGACATTAATGCAAGCTGAATCAAAACACTTCCAAGAATTAATAAAAGCCAAATTTATGCAATTACCAAAGAGGAAAACAAACATCTATCGAAACTAGGCTTATGAGTATTATCAACAAACAGGCCGGTTATTTAATCATGCACCCAAAAAGAACCTTCACAAAACGTTGCCAAAGTTATTTCTGATCAAAGTAAAGCAACCTCAGCAAACCCCTCCAAAAGGATGCGGTAAGGCATAAACAACATGAGATCTAGAACCACAAAACACATACAAATGTAGTCCAAATCAAGTTCTGCCAGTCTTGAACTCAAAAAGTTGCATGTAACTTTGAGATCACCAAATTCCTCTAGATCCACATCTTATCATTTGAATATACAAAACCATTACACAGACTAAATAACATCAACCGAACAATTGCTGCCTTAAAAAGAAAAAATAGATGTTAGAGAATGATAGACTATTGGTTAGAGCTAGCAGAGAGATAATAATCATCATATAATCAGATCTAGAAAGAAAATCGTCTCAAGACCACGAGAGAGAAGATAGAACGTGTAGAGAAATGCATGTGATGCTTTTGGAAAACAAAAAATGATATACAAAATATATATGCATAATCGAATGGAGATCTATATCTACCTGTGGTTTCTGGTAACTCGTTAATCCGATATTTAAAACTCTCATAACCAGCATACCATCTACTTCGTCCGTTTCCTCTTCCTCTCCCTCTAAAATCATCATAACTGTGAGATTTTTGTTTTTGATGATAGTAAGGGACTATGAAAAATCCAGTGTCTAGGTTGGGATATACGGCCACTGCTTATGACCATTATTTATAGTCCATGTTCTAGGGTTACACCCAGTCTGGGGTTGGTGGCACCTAGAATATATGTGGTTGGTGGCATTTTTTACATTTTTTTTGTCTTTCCTATTTCTTTATTGCAATAGCTTATAGCTGTACAAGAACCCTAGGTGATTGGTTGTATTGCATTTGCTTCTGTGGGCCTGTGGCATATCTAAGGGGTTAGACCAGTCATGCCATCAGCTTCTTCTTCTTTTTTCTACTTTCCTAAAGAGACCATCCCTGAGGAGGATTGAGCTGTGGATTCAGATTTATGGATCGAGATTTGGAATCCAGTGTGTAGATTTAGACTATGTTATGGAATGGATAGGAATGAGAATACTATTCCTTTATGTTTTAGAATTTATAACCAAACAAAAAATGATTATTGTCTCGCATTTCCTTATTCCGAATTCCAAGTGGTAAACATAGCCAGGGTTATTACACTGCCATGTGACCACTTATAATAACCATTATTTGTTTTATAAAAAAAAATAACCATTATTTCTATAATAGAAGAACTACCATCAGAATTTTAGGGTTACATATGTGCTTCGGCATACATACCAACCGAACTCACGCCGTATTAGTCGGTATCATGTCGATCGGTATTGCAGGAAAAACGGCCCAGCATCAGTCGGAATATTAGGCATTCGGAAAAGTCATACATATTCATGTTTCGGCAGGGCATGTGCCGAGCCGACAATTTGCACACCCCTACCAGTACAAACTTATTCCCCCTCCCTGTCTTAATTTCTTATTTATAAAGTTATGCATGACAGCTGTATATGTTTTTCTTTATTGTTCCTTTAATTTATTTTTACACCATTTCTCGGCCTGATATTTCCTTGGGGTCTCATCATCTTCTGAGGAGGATACACTAGTATAGTAAAAGCATGATTTAGTTGCGGACACGTACGTTACAATTTGATTTGTGACAGTGTGGATCTGATCTGGGAAGAGCAAGAGGAAGTTTTATCTAATGGGCATCACGACTCATTGCAAGCCCAACTCTAATTGCGCTGCTACTTCTCCCCATAGCCCTTCCATCTTCCCTTAATCTTTTGGGTTTAGTTGTAATTAGAATACTCGATGGACGTTGTTTAGTGCTCACTTTTCTTTTGCAACGCACACGAGATCGTCCCTACATGGATGGAAAGTGGTTTTGTTCTTGTTCTAATTTTGGAGATGGGAAATGGATTTCGCGCCCTGTAAGATCTCTGAAATATGCAAAAATTGTCAAGACATATTCTTATACTCCCTCCGTTTTTTTTCTTAAGACGTTTTGGGAGTGTGCACACCCCCCAAGAAATGTTTTTGAAATCTTACTTATGACAACTTTAACTCTCTTATCAACAAAATTATAATGTCCGCCTAACCTTTGTTTTAACTTTGATATGCCCGCCAAACCTTTGTTTTAAAAAGAAATCAGGCAGAAGAAGGGGGAAGGAAGAGGAGAGGAAGAAAAAAAAAAGAAGAAGAAGAGAGAAAAAAAAGAGAAAGAAAAGGAGAGGAAAAAAAAATAGAAGAAGAAAAAAAAAAAGAGAGAAGAGGAAAACAAAAAGAGAAATAAGTAAAAAAAAAAGGGAAAACGGAAATGGAAAAAAAAAAAAAGAGAAAGAGGACCGGCCGGCCACCACCATTGTAACAGCCCGGGTAAAATTTTTTATTTTTACCGGGACTGTAAAAGTCTTTTTACCGTGATTTACTGTTGAATTAATCTTGGGTAATTAATAAATAATAAATATATATATATATATAGGTATTTATTTAATAATCTGGTATATGATTTTGGAAAAAAAATTATATACTTACTTTGAGAAAATTATGGTCAATTTAATTCTGGTATTTTGAGAAAAATATAAAAATATTTACTTGGATAAATAATTAAGTTATGTTTTGGGAAAAACTAATATTATTTGGAAAATATATATATATATCATGAAATTAATTTCTGGGAATTTTATATATATATATATATTATCTTGCCTGAAAAATGGATCCAGTCAAGGGACGCCAGCTGTCGCAGAGCATACACATATGAGGTAAATGATGCCATAAATAAGCGGAAATACAAATATTATTAATATTGCTAATATTGATATTAAGAAGGGAAATATTACATTGATATTTTATAAAAATAAAAATACAATTATCGCCTTAGAACGACGTTGACCCTGAAGCTTCGTTTTTTATGTTGACTTGGATACTGTCGCTCCACGAGAACCACATACCGCCTCTGCCGTCCTGACCGGGAAGCTCGAACCGGTTTGCTTGAGGGAACCGGAGTGGGATAAGACCGTGATCGTCTTGAGGTTGCCACTGGGTCTCCGTGAGAAGAACCATGTTTGGTTTGTATTGGTTCTTCAGGTCCCTCAGAGTACGTGAGAACTCCTGTGAATGCCTTGCGACTCCTCTGCAGTTCCATACCAGCAGTCGGGCCTTTGGCCAAGTTACCGGCAGACGAGTAACTCTGGGCATGCTCTGGGCCATCATCGAGAGCTGGTAGTAGGTACCTTGCTCCAGGAAGTGGCAAGTGGACTCCAGGTTGAACTCCTGTAGCCTTTCGGAGATGAAGAACATGATGGACTTGGCCGATCCGTAGTAAGAGGTCCTCAGAGTGCCATGGTCCTCTAGGAAGAACACCTCTTCCATTGGAGTGACGAAGAATCGCGATGAGTAGAGTTCGTCTACGAAGACTAGACGCGGTATAATGCCGAGCTCGTTCGGTAGTTCTTCAGCACGTTCGTTGACCATGCTGTAGGCCAGACGATTTCTTCTGCCTAGATTGGCACCTTCGACGAAGAAAACGGAAGATGGAGCAGGCATGTTGTGCTAGGACGTGTGGGTGTTTGGTTTTTCAGAGTTTTGTGGTTTTTGGTTGCCTGAATATTTTGTTGCTTTAAAATGCTTTTGATAATTTACACCTCACCGCTCCGTTTCTTTTATACTCTTATGGGGAGCGTGTTTACTGTTTTCGATTTTCAAGATCTTTCTTTTTTTAAAAATTTTCTGTTGCTTTCATTTATTGCCTTGTTACTTTACACGTTTTTCGGGCTGCGATGCCAGAGTTTTTCAGCCTTTTTCCATCTCATGATTTTCTTTCGCTCTGGCTACCTTGTCCTTTCTTTTTATATAATTTCTTGCATCTTTTATCACATGCATCCGTGACCGTTGAGGCTAGACGGATGGGACCACACCTCGAGTAGAGCGCATGTGCGACAAGCTTACAGCTGTTCGGACATCGTAAAGAGATAAGAGCCTTGATAGATGTTTTTTGGCTCATGCGGAATTTGTGAACAAGTGGGTAACGTTTCTATCGAGGGACACAAGACACTCTCGTGATCACCGCCTTGCGAGTTAACGGATGTCTCTTTCACGAGGGAAACCGACGTCACCGTTAGTTGCACGGTAAAGCAGACCTCTCTCCACAAGATTTTTTTCGTTACGATCTTCTTTTTGAAAATTTTGCCATAGAATGAATTATTGCTTCATCACTTTATATGTTTTTTGGTTATAGGAAAAATAGTTGTCTTTTCACAACACTCCAAGCCGTTTACGCTGCTCAATGTTTTGCTTATTAAATTGGAGTAACGTATGCACATTTGTTGCTTCTTATAAACCCGTTACCCACTCCCTTAAAAACTCACATAACCACACTAGCCACATATAAACACTAGGAACATACAACCAAGCATTCTCTGCATATTTCACATTGCAAGTTATGGCTGGCGACATGGAAGCAACCATTCATGGCCTGTGTGAGAATATTAGGATTGTAAGTTTCTCTAGAGCTATTATGACACTCATAACAAGCACAATATGCAACGGAAACAAGGGAAACAAACCAAGAACCAAGTGAAGCATGCATAAACCGTATAACAATTTTACATACCTTATGTGGTTGAGATCTTTCACTCAACTGAAGTATGGAATCAGCAAGAGCAAGACAAAGGCCTAGCTCCTCTACGGTATCCACACGAACCGTGATCGACTTGGAATCGTCACACGAAACAAGCCTCGAGCACTCCCGGACTGATGTGCTAGCAAGAGTAAACCGGGAGCAACAACTTTGTGGTGTTTGTGTGTGTGGTTATCTTCTTTCTTTCACAAAGAATGAAGAAGAGGTGTGTGTGGTGTTTTCTCTGAATTTACAGAAGCAAAAACGTGGGAGTAAGGGAGGGAATGATCTGATCATTACACACTAAACCCACTCAACAAAAGCCTTGGCCTAATGGCAAACATGGTGGACCAAAAGTAGCATTATGATAATGCATCCACATAATCATGTTACCCACTAAAGCACAAAACACACCAACTCATCAGAGCACTTAAAGGGGCTCAATTATGCTGACATTCAGCAAACCAACCACCCAAAAATGACCTTGGTTCAACCACACCCTGTCCAACCACGGTTCAACCATCTGCCCGAATCAATGGTTCTATGTGTGTGACCCTGTAGGCACTTGTAACATCCGGCAATAATTGTAAAAACTCATTTTACAATTATAAGCAAAGAGCGGCATCTAGCAACACATCATTGCTACCCGAACGACAAGATCAGTACTGATTCTCTATGCCTCGGAACATGTCATCGTCCTTTCGTCCCATTATCTAGATCAAACACGAGACATGGAATATGTCAATCTCGTATATGTTTAATCTATGTTTCTTGATCCCCGAGTTAACTGTATAAAACGGATACCTGTGATATCACCATATCACCCAATCCGAGCATGGTCATGCATTTAACAGTTCAACTCTATCAAGAAACCATATGATAATATACCCGTTATATGGGTCGAACGAATCCCGTCTTGATCAATCAAAACCCACTACATACTCGTCATATACCCAATGATTACCCTTATGTCCACCCAGTTACGGATGACTAGGAATAATATCAAAGCACATGACTCATATGTTGGATACCTTGACGATCTCAGGTCGAAGGACAATACATCTATAAGAAACACTAATGACACACATATAACGTTCCATGTAGTGTTCTTATGTGGGTCGGTCCAGTCCACAAGTTCTCCAACTTGTACCCGTATGTAGAATTCATATCACATATGCAATTCTCAACATACGCTAGTCTTAATTTATTGTTACAACCCATCCGTAATAATAATCGACTAGGGACAATTTAAGAATATGAAATATTCTAGGGTTATAAGTATGTGCAAGCGTTTATCTCATAAACGATACTTATTGGAATAACCTTAATACGTATACATGACTACAAATAATCATCCATGATTGGCTTTTGGGCATATTATACTAACAATCTCCCACTTGCACTAAAGCCAAACATCCATATATCTCATACATGTGGATCTAGCATGACCATCATGCTTCCACTGCGTGAGAAGATTAGACAATAGATCTCCTACTTTGTTCCCAAAAGGAACTATACACAGCCTCAGTTGTAGAGTCGGCTACTGTCTCTTGCTTGGAACTCTTCTAGCACACATTACGACTTCCAAGACAAAACACCTAAACTAATTGCGATATAAAATCATCCCTGTTAGTTTGGAAGCTAGCATCTTTGTAACACTTTACAGCAATCCCACCAACGCTTCCGTGAACCAGGAATGCATCCTTAGTACTTCTTAAGTACTTAAGGATATTTAACTGTTGTCCAGTGACTTTCACCGGGATCAGATTGGCATCTGCTTGTGACACTCAAAGCATAAGCGACATCCGGTCTAGTACATAGCATGGCATATATGATAGATCCTATTGCAGAAGCATAAGGGATCTAACTCATCCACTCTCTCACCTTAGTCATACTAGGATATAGACTCTTTGAGAGAGATATGCCATGTGACATGGGCAAGAAACCCTTATTGAAATCTTGCATGCTAAACCTCTTTAGCACCTTGTCAATATATGTACTCTGACTTAGCCCAAAAAGCCTTTTGGATCTATCTCTATAGATCTTTATACCTAACACTTAGGCAGCTTCTCCTAAGTCCTTCATTGAGAAATTCTTTCCTAACCAAGTCTTTGCAGATTTTAGTGTCGGAATATCATTCTCAATAAGTAGGATGTCGTCAACCTACAACAACAAGAAAACAATAGTGCTCCCACTAACCTTCTAGTAAACACATGAAACATCTTCACTTTTAATGAAACCAAACTCTTTGATTACTTCACTAAAACGAAGATTCCAACTCCTAGAAGCTTGCCTTAGTCCACAAATGGATCTTTGCAAATTGCATACCATACTAGCATACTCTGGATCGACAAAACCTTCTGGTTGTGTCAAGTACACATCCACAAAAATTTTCCATTAAGGAAAGCGGTTTTGACATCCATTTGCCATATCTCATAATCATGGTATGCGGCTATAGCCAAAAGAATCCGGATGGATTTAACTACGGCAACTGGTGAGAAGGTTTCATTATAGTCTATACTATGAACTTGTTTGAAACCTTTCGCAACCAACCGCCCTTTATAGGTAATCACTTTACCATCCATGTCGGTCTTTTCTTAAGGACACACTTGCACCCTATGGGTTTTACCCCTTCGGGTGGAACAACTAAGGTCCATACCTTGTTTTGATACATGGATTCCATTTCCGAATTCATGGCTTCTAGCCACTTCTGGGAGTCCGGACCCGTAACGGCCTGCTGATAGGTAGTGGGCTCATCCTCATCTATGAGCATCACATCTCCAGTATGAGTCATGAGAAATCCATATCTCTCGGGCTCATGCCGAATCCTATCCGACCTACGCGGTCCATGTGTTACAGGAACAGGATTCTCGTCCACAACACTTGCGGATCCTGTCCTTGTTCCATCTCAGCCTCTATATCTCGAACTTCTTCGAGTTCTATTTTCCTCCCACTGATTCTTCTAGAAATGAACACTATTTCTAGAAAAATAGTAGTCCGAGCCACAAACATTTTGTGCTCTATGGGATTATAGAAATAATACTCTTTAAGGTATCATTCAAAAGGCACTTGTCGGATTTAGGGTAGAGTTTATCTGATGCTTCACATCTCACGTAAGCCTCACAACCCTAAATCCTCATAAAAGACAAAATGGGACGCTTCCCAGTCCATATCTCATATGGTGTCCTTTTTAACCGATTTAGATGGAACACGGTTAAGTGTAAATGCAGCACTCAATAATGCATGTCCCCAAAAGGAAAAAGAAAGGTTAGCTTGATTTATCATAGAACGAACCATGTCTAACAAGGTTCTGTTCCTCCTATCGGATACGCCATTCCAATGAGACGTACCTGGTGGAGTAAGTTGTGATACTATACCACAACTCTTTAGATAGTCAAGAAAGTCTCGGTCTAAGTATTCACCACCTCGATCTGATCGAAGCATCTTAATACTTTTCCGAGTTGATTATGTACTTCATTCTTAAATTCTTTGAACTTTTCAAAGGATTCCGACTTGTGTCTCATTAGATACGCGTAGCCGTATCTACTGAAGTCATCAGTAAATGTAATGAAGTATTGAAAACCACCTCTAGCCTGTGTAGACATAGGTCCGCATACATCAGTATGTATTAGACCTAGCAAGTCCTAGGCTCTTCACCTTTACCCGTAAAGGAAGCCTAGTCATTTTGCCTAACAAACATGACTCATATGTCTCATATGATTCAAAATCAAATGAGTCTAAAAATCCAACTTTATGGAGTTTAGGAATATGAGTCTTGTTTATATGGGCCAAACGACTATGCCAGAGATAGGTTTCACTAGAATCATATAATCTAACCTTCTTCGTATTAATGTTATAGATAGGCGTTACTAGGTTTAGAACATACAAACCATCGTTTAAAATGCACCATCATAATCAATTTCATTGAAATAAATAGAACAACAATTGTTCTTTATTCTCAATAAAACTTTTCTTGTCCGTACAAGACACAGAAATCAAATTCCTGCTTATGGTAGGTACATAATAGCAATTGTATAGTTCTAAAACCAAAATGCTAGGTAAGAATAGATAGAAAATCCCTACGGCTAATGTAGCAATTCTTGCTCCAATACGGGGCGTAGGTCTATCTCATCCTTAGCCAATCTCCCACTCTTTCTCAGTTCCTACACATTTCTACAAATGT
>JAKUCV010001432.1:0-127422 GCA_028386065.3 Turnera subulata
CCTTGTACAAATGGGTCCTAACTTCTCTTGCTCTTCTTGTACTTCAACTCTTGATCATATCTTCTCTTGAATTCTTGATCACTTTGGTTGAGCACTTGTTTGCTTGATTTCTTTTTGCTTCAAGGTTGTCATCAATTGAGCCAAGGTTTGTCATTATCAAAACTCTGAAATGAAACAAGGAGGCATGAGTTCTAACACGGTTAAGGAATTCTCTGGTGAGGAGGGCGTAGCCAAGGAGTTTGATGTTTGGTTACGCCAGGTGGAGAATGTTCTGGAGAAGTTCACTTGTGCACCTGAGCACAGGGCTCGTTTTGCGGCACACAAGTTCACGGGATATGTATTGACATAGTGGCAGGAACTTGTGGCCAACTTACCGCGGCCGGTGGAGATGCCTTCGGAGGATTTCAAGGAGAAATTCTACAAGGGGTTTCTCACTGTTGGTTTTTTAGAGGGGCAGAAAAAGCAGTTTCTGGAGGTGAAGTAGGGGCCAGATGAGTCGGTATCGGCATTCAGGATCCGGTTCAACATCCTTCTGTCCTATGCCAGGGATTTTGTGCCCGATGAGGTGGCAAAGTGTAGGCGGTTTTTTAGTGTCCTACGCACTGATTTGGCAATAGTTGTGGCTGGTGGTAGGCACAAGACTTGGGAGGCTGTTTGTGAGGCTGCTTTTGATGCTGAGAGAGTTTAGTTGATCGGGGAAGAAGGCTCGGGCAACCGAGCAGAGGAAGCAGTCATCTATTTCTGGACAGAAGAGACAGTACTCTGATGCCAGAGATGCAGAATATTTTGGTGGACAGGGTTCTTCTTACCGAGGTTCGAAGAAGTCCCGAGGGCAGAGTTGAAACGCCCGTGTCCCAATTTTTTAATAAAAGTTATAAATTAAATTATGGATTGACCAAATTACCCTTATCATTCCCGGGACACCCGTATCCCAAATCATCCATTAAAGAATGTATAGCATGTGAAGTGACCAAAATGCCCTTCTACCGGGGATACAATATCAACAACATAATCAATGAACAATTGTGCAACAAATTACAACAACAGCGAGTATGCAGCGGAAGACTATACAAATGATAACATGTATGCAGTGAGCTCTATGGATCCGACCCGAGGAGAGGAAAGCACCGCCACCTGCTGATATGCTCTTCTGATCATCGATCAGCTAACCTGTGTAAAAGTGTGAGGGGGTGAGACCAACCACTGTCTCACCGCAGACAAATAAACCAATAATATACAATTACAAATCAACTACAAGTACACCGGCATAAAACAACAACGACCACAATACACAGAGCAAGACATCATAAGACTACAAAACATCACTTGCCATTACTTATATTATTATCTTTGTTATTAGGTATAAATATCTTATTAGGTTTAAATATTTTATTAGGGCCCTCTACTAATACTACGTAGTTTTAGGCAAAACTACACCCGAACTTGTGTTTCACCCCGGAACACCAATTGTTCCCAAAGATTCCAAGAACGGTTAACTCCAAAAGTAAAATTATAGTTTCAAAGAGAATAAAAATATAATAATAGTAATTTCTTGACCCAAGACTGCCGGAAATCCCGCAAGGGTAAGAATGGAATTTATAGTCCGAAAAATTTGAAAATTCCATAAAAACTAAATACCGAAAATTCGGGGCGTTACAGTTCTACCCCACTTAACAAAATTTCGTCCTCGAAATTTTAAGAGAAGTCAAGCAACCAAGTGCTTAACCGACACCAACAAGTGTCACCTGGTACTAAATACCGCCGGCCAAAAATTACCAAGTAGAACCATCAAGTCCAACAATCACATTCCCAAGTAAGAACTCTGATATACCAAGTCGATCATCGACTTTAGTCACACATGATCAAAAGATCATAAGATCCAAGCACTAACCCAAGAGTTTTACCCAAAAGTCATCACTATTGATAACACCAAAATCCATAGACGATTTCATTTACCATCAATCAACCAACTAAATCCAATCTTATTATCCACCAAGCATATCCTCAGATAACCGAACCCAAAACTGTTACCTAAGTAACAAGATCAACACTCCCATTGTGAATACCTCAAGACCAACAATCCATATCGTATTTTATGTTCTGAGTCACAAAGTATTTCCTTTCTCTCACACTAATTCAACCAAAATCGTATCCATCCCGGATCATACCTTAGACACTAGAAACCACTCATTACCAAAACTTCATAATCTAATTCTATACCATGGATTCCTTGAGACCCCAAACATCCTTTCACAACTCATATTCATAAATATTCCTCAAGTCATTCCTAACACGAACACCAAGATTTCTTTGATAAAGAACCTAAAACATTCGCATCACGTAATTTAACAAACTAGCAACTGGATCACAGTTCCCGAGATCACCTCAAGATCAAACCTCAATACAAACAAACTACCAGCATCCCTCAATATAAGAACTATAACCTCAACAAAAATTCATGATCAAAACTTTCCAATAGCTATCACCGTTAATGTCTCAAATTCCAACAAGGTTAGATACCTCGAGTATCATTAAAAGACTTTTCCCCGAATATACTACTAGATCAACCTCAAACTCTTTAAGCATAATTGACAGATAACTCTCCAAGTATACCATGAAATCAAACTCAAATTTTATCAACAATTATCAGCTCGAACTCCAAACAAAATTTAACCATATAATAATTCACCAGTAAATTCAAATCCTCAAGCTTAGGTATTCAGATCACAAATAACATAGACACCAAGATCACAGAAGGTCATATATATAAGAATCACGTCAGATCATCACTTGATAGATAAAACATTTAAATTAGACCGATGGTTCTTACTTGCATTGGCCAGTTCCGCACAGACAGGGAACTCAAACAAAGAGTCAAGAGCCTACACCGACTCTGACAAAACAGTGGATACTCCACAAAATAAACTCTACTACAGCCTAAGCTGTAAAGACAACAAGTCATTTCAACGACAATATCAGGTCACTCCGACCCTCAGCAGGTGCGTGTCCTCCACCGGATCCATAGACAACTCGCTATATGCATGCATAACACAAATGCAACCGACACAAAAAGAGCAGACATATGCACAAAAGATCACACAACATATCAGAACATCCCCAAGGATCTACAACCTGCTCCGCTACCAACTGAAACGCCCGTGTCCCAATTTTTTAATAAAAGTTATAAATTAAATTATGGATTGACCAAATTGCCATTATCATTCCCGGGACACCCGTATCCCAAATCATCCATTAAAGAATGTATAGCATGTGAAGTGACCAAAATGCCCTTATACCCGGGATACAATATCAACAACATAATCAATGAACAATTGTGCAACAAATTACAACAACAGCGAGTATGCAGCGGAAGACTATACAAATGATAACATGTATGCAGTGAACTCTATGGATCCGACCCGAGGAGAGGAAAGCACCGCCACCTGCTGATATGCTCTTCTGATCATCGATCAGCTAACCTGTGTAAAAGTGTGAGGGGGTGAGACCAACCACTGTCTCACCGCAGACAAATAAACCAATAATATACAATTACAAATCAACTACAAGTACACCGGCATAAAACAACAACGACCACAATACACAGAGCAAGACATCATAAGACTACAAAACATCACTTGCCATTACTTATATTATTATCTTTGTTATTAGGTATAAATATCTTATTAGGTTTAAATATTTTATTAGGGCCCTCTACTAATACTACGTAGTTTTAGGCAAAACTACACCCGAACTTGTGTTTCACCCCGGAACACCAATTGTTCCCAAAGATTCCAAGAACGGTTAACTCCAAAAGTAAAATTATAGTTTCAAAGAGAATAAAAATATAATAATAGTAATTTCTTGACCCAAGACTGCCGGAAATCCCGCAAGGGTAAGAATGGAATTTATAGTCCGAAAAATTTGAAAATTCCATAAAAACTAAATACCGAAAATTCGGGGCGTTACAGTTCTACCCCACTTAACAAAATTTCGTCCTCGAAATTTTAAGAGAAGTCAAGCAACCAAGTGCTTAACCGACACCAACAAGTGTCACCTGGTACTAAATACCGCCGGCCAAAAATTACCAAGTAGAACCATCAAGTCCAACAATCACATTCCCAAGTAAGAACTCTGATATACCAAGTCGATCATCGACTTTAGTCACACATGATCAAAAGATCATAAGATCCAAGCACTAACCCAAGAGTTTTACCCAAAAGTCATCACTATTGATAACACCAAAATCCATAGACGATTTCATTTACCATCAATCAACCAACTAAATCCAATCTTATTATCCACCAAGCATATCCTCAGATAACCGAACCCAAAACTGTTACCTAAGTAACAAGATCAACACTCCCATTGTGAATACCTCAAGACCAACAATCCATATCGTATTTTATGTTCTGAGTCACAAAGTATTTCCTTTCTCTCACACTAATTCAACCAAAATCGTATCCATCCCGGATCATACCTTAGACACTAGAAACCACTCATTACCAAAACTTCATAATCTAATTCTATACCATGGATTCCTTGAGACCCCAAACATCCTTTCACAACTCATATTCATAAATATTCCTCAAGTCATTCCTAACACGAACACCAAGATTTCTTTGATAAAGAACCTAAAACATCAACGTACTTCGCATCACGTAATTTAACAAACTAGCAACTGGATCACAGTTCCCGAGATCACCTCAAGATCAAACCTCAATACAAACAAACTACCAGCATCCCTCAATATAAGAACTATAACCTCAACAAAAATTCATGATCAAAACTTTCCAATAGCTATCACCGTTAATGTCTCAAATTCCAACATGGTTAGATACCTCGAGTATCATTAAAAGACTTTTCCCCGAATATACTACTAGATCAACCTCAAACTCTTTAAGCATAATTGACAGATAACTCTCCAAGTATACCATGAAATCAAACTCAAATTTTATCAACAATTATCAGCTCGAACTCCAAACAAAATTTAACCATATAATAATTCACCAGTAAATTCAAATCCTCAAGCTTAGGTATTCAGATCACAAATAACATAGACACCAAGATCACAGAAGGTCATATCTATAAGAATCACGTCAGATCATCACTTGATAGATAAAACATCCAAATTAGACCGATGGTTCTTACTTGCATTGGCCAGTTCCGCACAGACAGGGAACTCAAACAAAGAGTCAAGAGCCTACACCGACTCTGACAAAACAGTGGATACTCCACAAAATAAACTCTACTACAGCCTAAGCTGTAAAGACAACAAGTCATTTCAACGACAATATCAGGTCACTCCGACCCTCAGCAGGTGCGTGTCCTCCACCGGATCCATAGACAACTCGCTATATGCATGCATAACACAAATGCAACCGACACAAAAAGAGCAGACATATGCACAAAAGATCACACAACATATCAGAACATCCCCAAGGATCTACAACCTGCTCCGCTACCAACTGAAACGCCCGTGTCCCAATTTTTTAATAAAAGTTATAAATTAAATTATGGATTGACCAAATTGCCATTATCATTCCCGGGACACCCGTATCCCAAATCATCCATTAAAGAATGTATAGCATGTGAAGTGACCAAAATGCCCTTATACCCGGGATACAATATCAACAACATAATCAATGAACAATTGTGCAACAAATTACAACAACAGCGAGTATGCAGCGGAAGACTATACAAATGATAACATGTATGCAGTGAACTCTATGGATCCGACCCGAGGAGAGGAAAGCACCGCCACCTGCTGATATGCTCTTCTGATCATCGATCAGCTAACCTGTGTAAAAGTGTGAGGGGGTGAGACCAACCACTGTCTCACCGCAGACAAATAAACCAATAATATACAATTACAAATCAACTACAAGTACACCGGCATAAAACAACAACGACCACAATACACAGAGCAAGACATCATAAGACTACAAAACATCACTTGCCATTACTTATATTATTATCTTTGTTATTAGGTATAAATATCTTATTAGGTTTAAATATTTTATTAGGGCCCTCTACTAATACTACGTAGTTTTAGGCAAAACTACACCCGAACTTGTGTTTCACCCCGGAACACCAATTGTTCCCAAAGATTCCAAGAACGGTTAACTCCAAAAGTAAAATTATAGTTTCAAAGAGAATAAAAATATAATAATAGTAATTTCTTGACCCAAGACTGCCGGAAATCCCGCAAGGGTAAGAATGGAATTTATAGTCCGAAAAATTTGAAAATTCCATAAAAACTAAATACCGAAAATTCGGGGCGTTACAGTTCTACCCCACTTAACAAAATTTCGTCCTCGAAATTTTAAGAGAAGTCAAGCAACCAAGTGCTTAACCGACACCAACAAGTGTCACCTGGTACTAAATACCGCCGGCCAAAAATTACCAAGTAGAACCATCAAGTCCAACAATCACATTCCCAAGTAAGAACTCTGATATACCAAGTCGATCATCGACTTTAGTCACACATGATCAAAAGATCATAAGATCCAAGCACTAACCCAAGAGTTTTACCCAAAAGTCATCACTATTGATAACACCAAAATCCATAGACGATTTCATTTACCATCAATCAACCAACTAAATCCAATCTTATTATCCACCAAGCATATCCTCAGATAACCGAACCCAAAACTGTTACCTAAGTAACAAGATCAACACTCCCATTGTGAATACCTCAAGACCAACAATCCATATCGTATTTTATGTTCTGAGTCACAAAGTATTTCCTTTCTCTCACACTAATTCAACCAAAATCGTATCCATCCCGGATCATACCTTAGACACTAGAAACCACTCATTACCAAAACTTCATAATCTAATTCTATACCATGGATTCCTTGAGACCCCAAACATCCTTTCACAACTCATATTCATAAATATTCCTCAAGTCATTCCTAACACGAACACCAAGATTTCTTTGATAAAGAACCTAAAACATTCGCATCACGTAATTTAACAAACTAGCAACTGGATCACAGTTCCCGAGATCACCTCAAGATCAAACCTCAATACAAACAAACTACCAGCATCCCTCAATATAAGAACTATAACCTCAACAAAAATTCATGATCAAAACTTTCCAATAGCTATCACCGTTAATGTCTCAAATTCCAACAAGGTTAGATACCTCGAGTATCATTAAAAGACTTTTCCCCGGATATACTACTAGATCAACCTCAAACTCTTTAAGCATAATTGACAGATAACTCTCCAAGTATACCATGAAATCAAACTCAAATTTTATCAACAATTATCAGCTCGAACTCCAAACAAAATTTAACCATATAATAATTCACCAGTAAATTCAAATCCTCAAGCTTAGGTATTCAGATCACAAATAACATAGACACCAAGATCACAGAAGGTCATATATATAAGAATCACGTCAGATCATCACTTGATAGATAAAACATCCAAATTAGACCGATGGTTCTTACTTGCATTGGCCAGTTCCGCACAGACAGGGAACTCAAACAAAGAGTCAAGAGCCTACACCGACTCTGACAAAACAGTGGATACTCCACAAAATAAACTCTACTACAGCCTAAGCTGTAAAGACAACAAGTCATTTCAACGACAATATCAGGTCACTCCGACCCTCAGCAGGTGCGTGTCCTCCACCGGATCCATAGACAACTCGCTATATGCATGCATAACACAAATGCAACCGACACAAAAAGAGCAGACATATGCACAAAAGATCACACAACATATCAGAACATCCCCAAGGATCTACAACCTGCTCCGCTACCAACTGAAACGCCCGTGTCCCAATTTTTTAATAAAAGTTATAAATTAAATTATGGATTGACCAAATTGCCATTATCATTCCCGGGACACCCGTATCCCAAATCATCCATTAAAGAATGTATAGCATGTGAAGTGACCAAAATGCCCTTATACCCGGGATACAATATCAACAACATAATCAATGAACAATTGTGCAACAAATTACAACAACAGCGAGTATGCAGCGGAAGACTATACAAATGATAACATGTATGCAGTGAACTCTATGGATCCGACCCGAGGAGAGGAAAGCACCGCCACCTGCTGATATGCTCTTCTGATCATCGATCAGCTAACCTGTGTAAAAGTGTGAGGGGGTGAGACCAACCACTGTCTCACCGCAGACAAATAAACCAATAATATACAATTACAAATCAACTACAAGTACACCGGCATAAAACAACAACGACCACAATACACAGAGCAAGACATCATAAGACTACAAAACATCACTTGCCATTACTTATATTATTATCTTTGTTATTAGGTATAAATATCTTATTAGGTTTAAATATTTTATTAGGGCCCTCTACTAATACTACGTAGTTTTAGGCAAAACTACACCCGAACTTGTGTTTCACCCCGGAACACCAATTGTTCCCAAAGATTCCAAGAACGGTTAACTCCAAAAGTAAAATTATAGTTTCAAAGAGAATAAAAATATAATAATAGTAATTTCTTGACCCAAGACTGCCGGAAATCCCGCAAGGGTAAGAATGGAATTTATAGTCCGAAAAATTTGAAAATTCCATAAAAACTAAATACCGAAAATTCGGGGCGTTACAAGAGTTATCAGGGTGGACTAGGCAACTCTTCGGGAGGACGATCCTATAAGTCTGGATCTCAGGGACGGGGTTCCTCGACACGATTTTCGGGTACATGTTGGTATTGCAATAAGCCGGGACACCAGAAGTCAGCATGTTACAAGTGGATTAAGGATAATGGTGGCAGCGGTTCCCAGTATACAGTACTGAGTTCTGTTGCTAGTGGTGTTGTTTCTTCTGGTCCGAGCAGGGGTGGCGGCCAGCAGGGTCGAGGTCGTGGGGGTTCTGGAGCTTCGAACCGCGGGGGTGCGACTCAGTCTGCTGCAGCTCCTAGGGTTTATGCCATCACCCTGGAGGAGGCTGCAGATGCTCCAGAGGTTATAGTAGGTATATTTATGGTTTTCGGTCAGTATGCACATGCTTTAGTTGTTCCAGGATCAACACACTCTTTTGTATCACATGCATTCTTGACCACCCATAACATAGAGGATGATAACTTTTGTAGACCCCTGAGAGTCCGTTTACCCACAGGTGATATAGTAGTTGTTGATCGAGTTTGTAGAGATGTATCGATAGAGTATGATAGTGAGAGTTTCCCTTCTGATCTTGTTGTCTTGGACTTGGGAGAGTTTAATGTTATCTTGGGTATGGATTGGTTGTCCAGACATCAGGCAGTAGTTGATTGTCGGGCCAGGGAAGTTTCTTTATCTTCTCTGTTGGGGCAAAGATTGGTGTTTGTTGGAGAACGAAGAGCCCTATCGGCGTGTTGTATCTCTGCCATCCAAGCTTTCAGGATGATCCGAGAGGGTTGTGATGCTTTTCTAGCTCATATGGTCGACTCTTCGGTGCTAGTACCTGGAGTGGAGGATATTCCGATTGTTCGGGAGTTTCCTGATGTATTTCCAAATGACTTATCTGGGTTGCCTCCGGAGCAGGAGGTGGAGTATACAGTTGACTTGGTACCAGAAGTTGCACCTATTTCTATACCACCCTACAGAATGGCTCTGACAGAACTTCAGGAGTTAAAGAAACAACTGGAGGAGTTGTTAGATAAGGGCTTCATTAGACCGAGCATCTCACCTTGGGGTGCCCCGGTCTTGTTTGTAAAGAAGAAGGATGGCAGTATGTGGATGTATGTGGACTATATACAGTTGAACAAGGTGACTGTCAAGAACAAGCATCCTTTGCCTAGGATCGATGACTTGTTCGATCAGTTGCAGGGTGCATCTGTATTCTCGAAGATTGACTTGCGATCTGGTTACCATCAGGTTCAGATTGCAGAGCAAGACATACCGGAGACTGCATTCCGCACTCGGTATGGTCATTATGAGTTTGTGGTTGTTCCGTTTGGGCTGACGAATGCACCGGCAGTGTTCATGTGTATGATGCAACAGGTCTTCCATGAATTTCTGGACCGGTTTGTGGTAGTGTTCATCGATGACATTCTGGTCTACTCGAGTAGTAAGGCTGAACATGAGGACCACTTGAGATAGGTTTTGCAGAGGTTGAGAGAAGAACAGCTCTATGCCAAGCTCAGCAAGTGTGAGTTTTGGTTGGATGAGGTTGCGTTTCTTGGGCGTCTTGTGTCCGGTGAGGGCATTAAGGTAGACCCGGCCAAGATTAAGGCAGTCATGGATTGGGAGCCACCGAAGAATGTACCTGAGATATGGAGTTTTCTTGGACTTGTTGGTTATTACCAGAGGTTCATTGAGGGTTTTTCCTTAATAGCGGGTCCCATGACAAAGCTGTTAAGGAAAGACTGTACCTTTGTTTGGGATGATCATTGCCAGAAGAGTTTTGAGGAGTTGAAGAGTCAGTTGACTTCTGCACTGGTTTTGACTGTTCCGAGACCCGGAGTTGAGTATACGGTGTTCAGTGATGCTTCTGGTTTGGGCTTAGGATGTGTTTTGATGCAGGAGGGTCGGATGATTGCTTATGCCTCCAGGCAATTGAGAACCCATGAAAAAAACTATCCGACCCATGATCTGGGGTTAGCTGCTGTAGTATTTGCTTTGAAAATCTGGAGACATCATCTGTACGGTGAGAAGTGTCGGATTTTCACAGATCACAAGAGTTTGAAGTACATCATGACCCAAAGGGAGCTTAATATGAGGCAGAGACGCTGGATTGAGCTTCTGAAGGATTATGATTGTACTATCCAGTACCATCCAGGCAAGGCCAATGCTGTTACAGATGCCTTGAGCCGGAAGAGAGTGGCTTCTGCGGATGAGGACTCGGTTTCTTATGCTTTGCCTTCCTTGGTGAAGCTGAGGTCGTTGGATGTACAGTTGGAGGTGGATGTTACTGGGGCGTTGCTTGCTAGTTTGAGCATCCGGCCGACCTTGCGGGATAAGATCATGGAGTTGCAGTTTGGTGATCTTCTTCTAGCAGAGTTGCGAGACAAGGCTCTCGGGGGAGAGAGTTCTAGTTTCTATGTCCGGGAGGATGGTGCTTTGATGATCGGTGATCGGTTGTGTGTTCCAGATGTCGATGATATGAGAAGATGGATCATGGATGAAGCGCACAATGCGCCATATGCTATGCATCCGGGTAGCACCAAAATGTATCAGAACTTGAAGAGTCATTATTGGTGGCCCGGGATGAAGAAGGATGTTGCGGAGTTTGTGGCTCGTTGTATAACTTGTCAGCAGGTGAAAGCCGAGCATCAGGCTCCTGCCGGCAAGTTGAGATCTTTGACGATTCCGCAGTGGAAGTGGGAGCATATCACTATGGACTTTATGATCGGGTTACCGAGGACTCGGGGTCGACATGATGCCATCTGGGTCATTGTTGACCGGTTGACCAAGTTAGCTCATTTCCTTCCGATTCAGCAGACGGATACAATGGATAAGCTGGCGAGGTTGTATTTCGGGCATTGTCCGTCTACATGGAGTTCCACTATTCATTTTATCGGACAGAGATCCGAGGTTTACTTCTCACTTTTGGAAGAGCTTACAGTCAGCTTTGGGTACTAAGCTGAATTTCAGTACTGCATTCCATCCGCAGACCGATGGACAGTCGGAGAGAACTATACAGACACTGGAGGATATGCTTAGAGCTTGTGTGCTCAACTTCAGTGGTTCTTGGGATGAGATATTACCGTTAGTTGAGTTTGCCTATAACAACGGGTATCACTCCAGTATCGGTATGGCGCCCTTTGAGGCTTTGTTTGGGCGGAAGTGTCGTAGTTCGATCTGTTGGGATGAGGAAGGTCTGAGACAGGTGGTTGGTCCGGACCTAGTCCAGGAGACTATTGATCAGATCGAGGTGGTTAAGCAGTGCATGAGAGCTGCTCAGGACTGGCAAAAGTGTTTTGCTGATAAGCATCTCCGGGAGATAGAGTATAGTGTAGGTGACAGAGTTTTCCTCCGTGTTGCTCCCTAGAGAGGTGTTATCCGGTTTGGGAGGAAGGGCAAGTTGAGCCCTCGTTATATTAGTCCATATGAGATCTTGGAGCGGATTGGTCCGTTGGCCTACAAGTTGGCTTTACCGGAGGAGCTGTCGCGCATACATGATGTATTCCATGTTTCGATGTTGAGGCGTTATCGGTCTGATCCTAGTCATGTTGTTTCCCCGACAGAGGTGGAGGTTTCTGAGGATTTGACCTATGTTGAGGAGCCGGTGGAGATTTTGGCTCAGGAGGTGCGGCAGTTGAGGAGTCGTACCATTCCTATGGTTCGGGTCAGAAGGAGCTGTCATTCCCCGAATGAGGCTACATGGGAGGTTGAGTCCCATATGAGAGAGCAGTATCCACATCTGTTCTGACTTTCTTGTCTTGTAAATTTCGAGGACGAAATTTTAATAAGAGGGGTGGAACTGTAACGCCCCGGATTTTCATAAATTAATTTATGGAATTTTTGGAATTTTTATTCCAATTTTACCCTCGAGGAATTTCCGGATTTTTGGACGAGGAAAATAAATTATTTTACCTTGGTTATATCAGTATTAAGTCGTCAGTATGGCGGGTACGGCTTTCAATGGAGATAAAACGTGTTTCGGGAAGAAACGCGAGGTTTACCGTAGTTTTGGACTAAACTACGTCGTTTTGGGTAAAGAAAAAAAACAAAAAACAAAAAACAAACGTTGACCAGCTAGGGCGGGTTGACCGCGCCTGGCCAAAACGAAACGACGTCGTTTTGGCCAGGCGGGTCAAAACCCTAACCCTTTTTCCTTCTTTCCTTTCATCCCTCTTCTCTTCTCTTTTCTTTCTCTCTTCTCCTCACCCGACGGCGCCTCTCTCCCGATCCCCCCCCCTCTCTCTCTCTCCCTCTCTCCCTCTCGTCTTCATCAACATTCATCTCCCTCGTTCGCTCTCGCCGCACCGCTGCTCGGAGTAGAGCCGCCGCCGCACTCGCAAGCCAAGGAGTTGGCTCTGCGCCGCGTCGAGGACGAGACACACGGCAGCCGAGGACTGACGGCGGAGAACTCGAGGACCGAGTCTGGTTGTCACCGTCGTTGTACCGGTAAGCCGCTGCACCTCTTCTCTTCCTCTATCTCTTTTCTTTTTGTTGTTTGTGGTCGTTCTTCTCGATTTGGTGGATTAACCCGATTTGGGTTTGTTTTGGTGGCGGTCGTGGCGGTTGTTTGTGTGTGGTGGGTGCGGTTTGTGATTCTGGTGGCCGGTAATAGTGGTTGCTGTGGTGGTTTGTGGCGGGCTTGGTGTTCGCCGGAGCCGGTTCTTCTGCAGGTGGTGTTTCTGGCCGGCAGTGGTGGTTTGGAGCCGGAAAGCGTGTGGTTATTTGTCTCGGGTCAGTTAGCGAGGCTCGGGGTTGCTGCGAGGTTTTAAGGCTCGGGTTGGCTGTGGACGGATTCCAGCAGCTTGGGTTGTTTTCGGGTAAGGATCCATGATCTCCTTCCTCTCTTCAATTCGTTGTGGTGTGTGTTCTTGCTTTGTTTTTGGTTGTGAATGTTGTTTGTGGATGTTTCGGCAGTAGCAGAATTTCTGTGGAGGTTGCTGTGTCTTTTTCGGCAAGGTAACCGGAATCCGGCGAGCTCGGGATTTTCCGGCGAAGGCTCGGGTACTATTCCGGCGGACGGAATTTCTTTTCTGCTTTTGCACGGTAATTCCGGCTTAGTCCCGGGTTCAACTTTACGTATATGCTTCGTTGTTTCGAAAAACATGTACATTTAAACATTAAAGATATTTAGTGGAATACCGTGTGCGGGGATGCGAGTGTGTGTAGCCGGGAACTTACCGACACGGGTAGAACTATAAGTCGATGAACACCTGGGCTCGGGAGTGACCTTAGAACGGTATTTAGGTATACCGGGCCCAGGCCCAACTAACTAACTCTAAGGACTTTAAGACTTTTTATGGACCTTAAGTTATAGGCTTGAGGCCCAATGGCATAATTGGTTAGATATGAACTGTAAGGAATGGGCTCTAAGCCCAAATTCTTAATTGTACTTGTTTTGGACTTGAGAAAGTGGGCTTTGGGCCCGAGAAATTATTTTGGACTCAGATGGGCTTAAGCCCGGTAAACCTTAAGTTCCAGTCTTTCGGAGTTTTTGGGGAGGAGATATACCCTTTTGGGCTTGGACCCTGAAATTACATAACTGGGTAGTTTGGGACAGGTTTTACTCAGTTGAGCATATAAGTGTCATGCATGCATGGTTTGTTAAATTGTTTTGTAATTATTATGTGTGCCGGTATTCAGGCACGGGTAATACCTTGGGGGCTAGAGGATCTGTCTTGGGGAAAGCTCCACAGGATAATCGTCGTTGAGGTGACTTTATAAGTCTTTTTATGTCTGTGTGCATCTGCTTGTTGGTTTGGTTTGTCTGAGTTACATGCCTTGTTTGCTAACATGCCATGTTTGTGTGCCTGTGTATTACTACTTGTTGAACGAGCATGATGTGGTTTAACTGTTATGAGATATAACAAGTAATGTGATTTTGGGTGATCTGTGTGTTGTGTTGTGGGTTGGAAACCCGGATGTTGATTTAATGGATAATTCACACCACCCTGGTAAATCATGACTTTTTGGCACACATGAACTCTTAAGTATGAATAAGAATGATAAACTATAAAAGATATACTACTGTGTGCCGATGACCGGTTGGTTCGAGCGGGAAGTGATACCCCTCAAGATTGCATGCGGGTTAGCATGGTATATGCGGTTTAGCATATGGGTCTGTGATGACCGGTTCTACCTCTCTCCTTCTACCTCCCCCTTTCTACCTCCCTCTTTCTCTCTCCCTCTCTCTGTGGTTATATTTGGGCTATATGCCTGGTTATATTGGGCTTACACCCTGTTGTCTCATGAGACGGGACCGAGCTCGACGCACACAGTAGGGGGCCCTGAATAATAAATATAACAATAAAATTAACACACAAACAGATGTAAAACATATTGTTTGCTTATATGTTATTGGCATGTTGGTACTGGTTATTGTGTGTTTGCTTACTTGTGCTTGTTTCTCTACATTCCTTTCGAGCTTGCTCTGCACACTTACATAATTAGATTTATATTGCTCACTGAGTAGGTGACTCACATAATCGCCACCGTTGTTTTTCAGACTCTTAGTTAGCGTGCTGCTTCTCTTTCCTTTCCGGAGTACGGACGTGGTATCCCAGCAGGTAGTTTGTGCTTCTTCTCCCGGTTTGATCCATAGAGCCGGCATGCATATCATTTTTCCTTTCTTGTTTTATTTTATCTTTGTCTTCTGCTGCATTGGATTTTGTTGAGATGTCATTCTTGATTTTGATTACATTGTCGGCGGGTTGCCGGGGTTTGATACTTGATGTTGTTTCGGCTGTTTGCCGGGTTGATTTATGGCTTGATAAGCCGGTTTACTCTTGATCTTTATGACATCTCAGTTTATTAAAATTTTCAGTTAAGGTTTATGGTCAATGTTTTGGCATTGGTTGACGTACCCGGGTTCAGGGGCATTTTGGTCAATTATTATTATTTTTGATAATTTGGGACACGGGTATATTCCATATACCCTTTTTTCCAGATTATATATATATATGTTTTTGTCATTATCTTTATTATTATTTTTTTTAACCGGACTGGGCCAAAATAGTATAGCCCAGCCTACCACATGGGCTAAACCCAAGCTCCAAATAGAAGCCCAGGTGTAGGCCCACGCAGCAGACCCAGCAACACATCAGCCCACCCAAATCCGACCGGGTCAGACCCGCCTCAAACGGGTCACCATCAACCGGCAGCTCACCTAGTGAACTGCAACGGCGACGCACGCGAGGTGAGGCGGCACAGGATGAGTGATGGCTAGGCGTTGGCGGCGAAGCACTAGTCGTGAGGAAGGAGGCGGTGCGTGGGCGAGTTGCAGCAGCGGCAACTCGGACGGTGTCGGTGTGGGTTGACGCGCGTGAGGAGGAAGAAGATACAGCAGGAGCGGCGGCCGGCAAGGGAAAAGGAGGAGAAGGAGAGGAAGGGAGGAGGAAAAAGTGGTGGTGTGTGAGGTGATGGTTGGCTCGGCCGGTGGTGGCGGCAGTGGGTAAGGGTGGAAGAAGAAAGGAAGAAAAAGAAAAGAGAAGGGAGAGGGGTTGTTGCAAAACGTCACAGTTTTGCTATGTGTGTGTGTTTTGTTTTTGTTTTGTTTCTTTTTATTTTTCTTTCCTGGTTTGGTTTTCTGGGCAGAAGATGTTTACTGGATATAGTTTTACAGAGGAAGGAAGGCTTACTGGAAGTGGATTTTTAGCAGGTGAAGATGAAAGTGATGGTGTACTGGGTGCAGAAAATCACGAGGTTATAGGAGTGCATAGTACTGGTGAAACAGGAAAAGCAAGGCACGAGCGTCACAGGAAAGAGGCGGCGGCAGCCCTCAATCATGCAGGTAAGTCGTGTATCGTCCGGACCAGAAAATAACTGATACACCTCCTTAGTTATATTTCTGGTCTGCTTCGTCGCGGTTAACCTGATTTTTTTGAGGATTCCGGGACCCGAAAAATACCAACTTTGGTCCGTAAAATCCACAAAAAAATTCTGAGCGCGGGAAAAACCTCGGTTTCAAAAAACGATGCCCGAATTACCTTGAATTAATTACCCAAGATTAAATTCAAAGGTAAATCACTGTATAACGACTTTTACAGTCCCAGTAAAAATACAAATTTTTACCCGGGCTGTTACATTCTACCCACCTTAAAAAGAATTTCGTCCTCGAAATTCCATCTTATCCGTGGGTCCTACCACGATAAGCTTCTGGTACACTCTTCCAGCTGTTCGAACTCCACACGATATCCCGTTTATACCCTTACGCATCTCTGGCTCCCTTATAAAAACCCAACCTCAAAACCTGGCAAACTCACTCTCTGTCATGGATTCACCAATAAGAACTAGGACGACTACTGACTCAGAGGAGCTGAGCTATACCGGTGGTGTGAATCCCTTCATGACAGACTCCGATGAAGAACCTCCGAAGAAACACTTCAAGACAAACAACATCGGTCTGAAAGAGCATATGGTCGTCTCCAGAAGACGGCGAAAGAAACCTGTCGGTAAGGAGGAACCATCCGGTCGCACAGATGCTAATGAAAAGAAGGGCAAGGAAACTGCTCTCAGCGATACCCCACTGCAGACACTGACGCAACTGAACACTTCACTGAAGAAGGTCAGCTCGGCGGTGATGCAGATCGAACTGGCGTGTGCGGAACTCTCCGCTCAGATCGAGAACATACAAAAACTTGTAAAAGATCTAAAGAAGCAAGTAACTCCATAGAGTACTTCTTCTTTATTGTAAAACTGTTATGAAAAATAAATAAACAAGCTTTTTCTTTTTTAAAAAAACAAATCTTTCTTTATATTATAAAAACTTATGTTAAACAGAAAACAAAACATTTTAAAGTAGAAGAAAACCAATAAGAAGGAAATAAAATCAAGCATAAAGAAATTAAACCAAAATATGTTTCCATGTCCATCGCTCTAGATCGGTCGTATAGGTCCTCGAACCAGAAAAACGCAACTTGCATAACTGACGGAGATGTCGGTTCTTCTCGTGAAAAGACGTCTGTTAACTCGCAAAGTGATGATCACGAGAACGTCCTGTGTCCCTCGAAAGAAACGATATCCACTTGTCCACAAGCCAAAAACGTCTTCCAGACATCATATCCCTCCATGATGTCCAAACAGGTGCAACCTGTCACACATTTACTCTACTCGAGGTATGGTCCCATCAATCTAGCCACAGCGGTCACGGATGCATGTGATAAAAGATGCAGGAAAAAGCCATAAAAAGAATAAAGCAAGGTAGCCAAACGTGAAAGAATACGTAAGATGAAAACGAGCTGAAAAACACTTGCGTTTGTAGCCAGAAAACATACAAAGTGATGAAGCAATAAATGAGGCAACGGCAAAATTTTCAAAAAGCAACACCTTGAAGAATGAAAACGGTTTGGAGCTTTGTGAAAAGAAATCTGCTTTACCGATCACCGAAAAATCTTTTAGACTTTCTCGGGGATAGGTGGGGTCTAAACTTTGAAAAAAAGGTAAAAATTTTTCTATAAAATGCAAAATAACGGAAAGTAAAAACCACAAAGCATCCAAAAGAAAACAAAACGTTCAGGCAAGGAAAACGCAACGCATCAAACACTATGTCTACTCCATCATCTGTCTTCTTCGTCGAGGGTGCCTCCCTCGGAAGAAGAAACCGGTTGGCCTACAGTCTGATTAACGAACGTCCAGAGGAACTACCAAGCGAGCTCGGCAGGATGCCTCGTCTGGTCTTCGTCGACGAACTCTACTCCTCCAGGTTCTTTGTCACTCCAATGGAAGAGACGTTCTTCCTAGAGGACCAAAGTACTCTGAGGACCTCCTTCTACAGCTCGGCCAATTTCGTCATGTTTTTCATTTCTGAAAGACTTCAGGAATTCAACCTAGAGCCCACTTGCCAATTCCTGGATCAAGGTACCTACTACCAGCTTTTAATGACTGCCCAGAGCACGCCCAGAGTAACTCAGTTACCACCAACTTGGCCAAAGGCCCGTCTACTGGTGTGGAACTGCAGAGGAATCGCTAGGCATTCCCAGGAGTTTTTGCGTACCTTGAGAGATCTGAAGAACCAGTACAAGCTCAACATGGTTCTGCTCATGGAGACCCAGTGGCAGCCTGAAGACAACCACGGTGTCATCCCACTTCGGTTCCCTCCAGCAAACCGGTTCGAGCTTCCTGGCCAGAACAACACGGGTAGTAAGTGGTTCTCGTGGAACGATAGCATCAGGGTCAATATTACCAATGACCCTACTAGCTTCAGGGTCAACGTTGTACCAAAAAGATAAATAGTTTTAATAATAATAATAATGTAATAATAATATTAGTAATATTAATAAAATTTATGTTTCTGCATGTTTATGGCATCAATTACCTCTTATGTGAATGTTCTGTGGCAGGCTGGCGTCCCTCTACTGGATCCATCATGTACTAACTAAATGATATAAATGCAAAATAATAAACATATGGAGCGAGCTATGCACAACAAATAAGCAAAACAATCACCCAAGGACCTACCGCCCGCTCCGCTACCAAAATGAAACACCCCGACCAACAATTACCCGTCAAACAGTATTCACCATAAAACAGTGCCGACACGTGGCACAAACAGTGTATATAACAATAATCCGGCCCAACGGCCCAATAACAAACACGTCACCCGAACTCGAGGACATCAACACATAAATCCGGGCCATCGGGCCAATATCAAAACACGTCATCCGAACCTGGGGACATCAACAATAGCACAGCAGAAGCAATTTTAATCTCAAGACACCATATGCAAAACCTGATGCAATCTAATGGATCCGAGTCCTGTCCGAAGGGTAACGCCGCAACCTGTCTGGAATGCATCATACCTAAACCACAAATAACCCAACCTACGAGATGAAAGCCCGCAGGTGAGGGGTGAGTCCGAAGTGCTCACCGGTACATTTAAATACAATCATGAATAGACAGTCAATATGCAACACTATAAAATACTCAAGGTCGAAAACAGGCATAACGGCCAAAATATACCAATCCAAAAGACTCGACCCAAAACTGGTCCAAGACCAAAAAGACTTACACAAAAATCCAATTTCCAATTTTATCTTTCCGGGCCCCGTCACGGATAAGCTAGGGTCGTACCAGGTTATCAACCTGTTCCTGGTGCCAGATCAAAAGAACCTGGGATCAACATCCCAATAATAAATCTCAGGGATCAACATCCCAATCAAACCGGCATCAACATGCCCATCACAAGTAACCCAGATCCTGGCCACCACAAAGCAGTCTCTAACCATCCGGTCGTACCTCTACTTACCACATGACAATTATATCATCATCATCCAAAAACCAAATCTCAGGGATCAACATCCCTAACCAAAACACGGGGATAGACATCCCAATCCAAAACCAAGGATCGACATCCTTATCACATTTTATTATTTAATCCATTATTCTTTATACCAAAAAGACACAGGGATAAACATCCCAAAACTCAACGCACGGGGATAAACATTCCAAAATCAAATCATGGGGATAAACATCCCAAAATCAATCAAGGCACTAGGATAAACATCCCGAATCAAACCACAGCAAATGCAACACTCAACAGTGCAACAATTATCAAACACAACAACCGGGTAATATAGGCACATATCAAAGGAAATCCATCCTCACCTTAGCCAATTACTCAACTCTGAAAATATCAACCAGTCCAAAGCCGGTTCCTCGGGAAACTGCCCGATATCAAAACCTATACAACAAAACAACTTGCTCACATAAATGCACATAATTGGTATGCTATGACATGCTAGAATCTGTAAATTAAACATCGTCCCCCTCGGTTATACGTCCCGGTTATATTTTATAAGAATATCTTTAATCGTTTTTAAATCCTTTTCCGAAAATAATATATCGTACGTATTTCCGAATATTACTTTGGTATTTAATACTTTAATTAAAAATCTTCCCAAAATATTTTTATGAAGATATTTATCATTTCCCAAAAATATGATTATCATAAAATAATTTTTCTAGGAAGATATACATTTTTAAAATTATTTACTTAAAATAATTATACTTTTCCAAAAATATAATTACTATAACATAATTTTCCTGAAAAATATAACGTATGCTTATACTTCCAAAATATTTTATGGTATATGTAATCTTTTCTAAAATAGTTACTATATAGTAATTTTGCAAAGGACATAATTCATATTATAATTACCTTAGTTTCTTGAAAATAATATAGCATGATAATTACTTTACTTATTTTTACAATACTGTGTATTTATATTTCCCAGAAAATATATATATTCCATATACCCTTTAGATTATAAATATATATATATATATAAATATTTTTGTCATTATCTTTATTATTATTTTTTTTAACCGGACTGGGCCAAAATAGTATAGCCCAGCCTACCACATGGGCTAAACCCAAGCTCCAAACAGAAGCCCAGGTGTAGGCCCACGCAGCAGGCCCAGCAACACATCAGCCCATCCAAATCCGACCGGGTCAGACCCGCCTCAAACGGGTCACCATCAACCCGCAGCTCACCTAGTGAACTGCAGCGGCGACGCACGCGAGGTGAGGCGGCACATGACGAGCGATGGCGAGGCGTTGGCAGCGAAGCACTGGTCGTGAGGAAGGAGGCGGTGTGAGGGCGAGTTGCAGTAGCGGCAACTCGGACGGCGTCGGTGTGGGTTGACGCGCGTGAGGAGGAAGATGATACAGCAGGAGCGGCGGCCGGCAAGGGAAAAGGAGAAGAAGGAGAGGAAGGCAGGAGGAGAAAGTGGTGGTGCGTGAGGTGATGGTTAGCTCGGCCGGTGGTGGCGGCAGTGGGTAAAGGAGCAAGAAGAAAGGAAGAAAAAGAAAAGAGAAGGGAGAGGGGTTGTTGCAAAACGTCAAAGTTTTGCTATGTGTGTGTGTTTTGTTTTTGTTTTGTTTCTTTTTCTTTTTCTTTCCTGGTTTGGTTTTCTGGGCAGAAGATGGTTACTAGATATAGTTTTGCAGAGGAAGGAAGGCTTACTGGAAGTGGATTTTTAGCAGGTGAAGATGAAAGTGATGGTGTACTGGGTGCAGAAAATCACGGGGTTATAGGAGTGCATGGTACTGGTGACACAGGAAAAGCAAGGCACGAGCGTCACAGGAAAGAGGCGGCGGCAGCCCTCAATCATGCAGGTAAGTCGTGTACCGTCCGGACCAGAAAATAACTGATACACCTCCTTAGTTATATTTCTGGTCTGCTCCGTCGCGGTTAACCTGATTTTTCTGAGGATTCCGGGACTCGAAAAATACAAACTTTGGTCCGTAAAATCCACGGAAAAATCCCGAGCGCGGAAAAAACCTCGGTTTCGAAAAACGATGTCCAATTTACCTTGAATTAATTACCCAAGATTAAATTCAAAGGTAAATCACTGTATAACGGCTTTTACAGTCCCGCTAAAAATACAAATTTTAACCCGGACTGTTATAGATTAATTAGTTATTGATATCTAATTATAGTTAGGCTATAATGTTAATGATATAAAACAAGATGGGTCCAAATTGGGAGTTTTTATTAATCGTTGAGTATAAAATACAAGTATGGAATGAGGAAAGAGAGAGAAACACCTACTTTTTGTCCTGGTTTTCGACTTTTATATTACGATGTTGGCTTATACCTAAGAGGTCAAATTTTATTATGAGGAGTCCATTAGTTATGAACATCCAGTTTATATTAATAAAATAAATATTTTTGAGGGTTCACTTAAAGTTTATTTTTAGAGTTTCCTTTTTCCCTCCTAAGATTTATATTTACCTTTGCTATGGGGATTCTCCAAAAGAATATATATAATAAATTATGGCCTATTTGTTATAATTAATATTTATAAGGAGTATTTATCTACATTATTCTATTTTTCTGAGTTGGTGTTTCTATTTCCGCATGGGCATTTCGGAAATTATTGCATAAACAAGTTGAAATCACTGGAAAAAGTTAGAATCATCTGCCATTTATGACAGGATCCTCTTGTTTAAAATTTGTTTAAAATTTTTTTGATTTGGGAGGTCCAAAGGAAATATGCATATCACTATGTTACTGATGTCGCTCTCGCTTTAATTAAGAGCTCAAATTGTGCAATCACATGACTATCTAGGATATGATTAGTAGCATTGAATGGGACAACATCCAAAACTTAGCCAGTGAAAAATCAACGGAGAAATCAGTGACATCTGGAGGTGAATCAATCTTGCAGCCACTTACCAAAAAAAGAAAAGAAAACTCAGTAGTCCAGTCCAGTCCCATGGAATTAATCTAGGGAAAGTTAACTAATGTATGTACTCAATTAAGCAACAAGCGACGAATTATCGTTTTGGCAGATGGCACAAATTATGCAATCACAGTACTTAAATCTCCATTATCAGTGAGATTGGATAGGCTGGTCCAAAAACAATGGAAGCATAGAGGGAAACAAATAGGGCATGCAGGGATCCCGTATGCCTATATATTACGGCTCTAGGGTTCAACTGAAAACCACAGGGCAGGCAATTATTAATTGAGGCAGAACATTATTGGAGAGGAGGATGAGTTTTGAGACGAGAAAGATGGGAATGAGTAGGAAATTGATAGGGGTGATGATGATAAGTTTAATGTTTGCTTTGCAGGTAGCAGGGCAAGCAACTCCTATCCGTTTTTACATACCCAGATTAGACCCTTTCCCCCCATGGAAAGTACCACTTGATCCTGACACACCCGCAGTTCCTCAGGTTCCAGCCCCTCCTGTGGAGGCACCAACCCCTCAGGTTCCAGCCCCGCCTGTAGAGGCACCAACCCCTCCAATCTCACAAGTAACAGAACCTCTACCTCCTCCACAGCATATTTTACCACCTCCAGATAATGCAATAATAACCCAACCCCAACCCTTGTCTCCTCCAGACAATTCTGGAACCGGACCCCGAGCACCCTCGCCTAGTCATCACCCCCGACTCCGACCCCGGTTGCCCTTTGAACCCATACTTTTGCCTCCGCCCGGCGGCATGCCGAGCGATCCTTGGAAGTGGGTATCATGCATGAGGCAGTGTCGACCTCAATGCAGAACAGATCGTTGTATGTCTAAATGCACTCAGCAGTGCATGATCCCACCTGCATCCATGTCACTCCAGGACTTTGCATGTACTCAAAACTGTGCAGACTCCAAATTCCTCAATCTTTACCAAGGTAAACCACAACTTTATTAGTGTCATTTCTCTTTTCCGTTCCTATTTTCTCACAAGTTTCTTTTTCTTGTTTTCCTTGTTCGATCAAATAACAGGTGTGAGGGGCTTTCAAACTGGGACGGATGCGGGTTATAAAGCTGGAGTTGCTGTCCTTTCATGCTACGATGATTGCAGAAAGAATTAGGAATGGAGCTAATTAGTCGTTAAGAGAGATCTAATTGCTTCTCTCCCTCAATCCACAATTTCCACATAGTGGAGACCAAATTCCTTGTGTAGTTTTTACGCTTCAATAATGATCTCTTCTGTAGCACAGTGTCTACCAGAATTAAATAAAGTATCAGACTGTTTCGGAGTTCAAGTTCTCCTTGTTATCCTCTTTACAAGGAAAGCGCAATACATATATCTGCAAATGGATTTCCTGTTGATCTGCAATCCACCTAAAAAAAGCATAACAGCATGAAGAACAAGAAATTTTCTGTTGTTTAACACTAGAGTCAGAATAATAGCTTTTCTAAATGAGAAATAGGTGAAAACAAGAAAATTACTTGAACATACTTTGACTAAATTTCTGCTACCCTATCACACACAAAATACACAATTAACTAGCTGCTGTCTCGTGCCGTTTTTCCTGTGTTAATTTCTAACTCAGGAAACAGCTCCCCTTTAAGTGAAGGAGCTATCCACTGTAACTGAATGTAAGTTACTTCCCAAAGATCATCGTCGCTCCCTGCATAATGTAAGAACTACTGGAGTTGCTAGCTACACTGCAGTTGCTCCCTGCATCTGAATACTCTCTATATACCATTTGACCAGCAAGTGCACCGAATCAGCCAAAAGGGTCCAATATCTTTAAGCTCTTCTCCAGAGGTCTGTTCTTGAGTGAAATGAAAGAAAATGCGCAATCAATACAGTAGCCATAGTTGGTACGTGAAATATGGTTTGTGTCGGATAGCATCACGATCACAGTCTCAACACCTTGATCGTTGGTTTGTGAGAGTCTACAAGAGACGGACAACAAATGGAGGACTGATTTCCAGCCGAGATGGGACTGAAGATTTGCAGGGTATTCCACAAGAATCTTGTCATCCAACTTTGTTATCACCTCACAACATGTATCAAGAGCAAAAATTGTGCAATCACATGACTATCTAGGAAAGATTAGTAGCATTGAATGGGACAACTTCCAAAACTTAGCCAGTGAAAAATCAACGGAGAAATTAGTGACATCAACTCCATTAAAAAAAAAAAAAGAATCAATATTCCAGTCTCATAGGATTAATTTAGGGAAAGTTAACTAATGTATGTACTCAATTAAGCAACAAGCCACGAATTTTTTTTTTCTCAAGAACATAGAAACTTTCATTAATTCAACACAAACTCATTACAGAAAATAAAATAACACAAGAGTCCAATTACAAGAGTAAAAGAAACATAACAACACATAACATAAACTAAAAGTCTAACGAACTTAAGCCAATAACAATTTTCTACGGGACAGATCTGCAAGAAATTAGTAGATAAGAGTGTGGCCAAAAAAGCCACGGGAGGAATAAAATAGTAGTCTTCGCGAAGAAGGGTCTGACAGGATGCACCATTTAAACAACTCTCGAACAGAAAAGTTGCTCCCGTAAGCCGAACCCAATGGAACTTTTGAATCAACGCTAATGGCCCTTGCAGAGAGAGTCCACCAACAGAAGACATAAACTACAGTTGAAGAAAACCCAAGAGCTTCTACCCGTATACTAAATCTTCACCATAATGCTTCGTCTTGCCTTCCACTCGATGTAAATCTTTGACGCAAGAGATGCTTGAACGTGAACCCTGCATCCATGGCTTGCATACCGAAAAGCTTGGTTTTGCCATGGGAAGAACAAAATAATTTCACTAAATTTATTCTCATCTAAGGGTATTAAATCTGCACATATATTATAGAAATAAGGAAATAAACTAAAGATGGGGTTTTGCCATGAATGGTGAAAAAGCCATCCATGGTAACCCCCATTTTGAACTTGGGAGAAGAGAAGTTAGAGAGAAAATAGAGTCTCTTTCACCAAAATTTAAATTTTGAACTTTATGTTAAATGTAATGTGAAAGCAACAAGCCACCAATTATCGTTTTGGGAGATGGCACAAATTATTTTATCACACCGTACTTAAATCTCGGAAATTTTTATTATGGGACTCCCAAAGTTTTTGATTAGTTGTGAATTCATTATTTATGTTAACAAAATATTCCAAAAAGTTCACACTTTTCCTTTTTAAGGTTTATTTATTTTTTTAATTTACCTTAAGAGTTTTCATTTTCCTCCCGGGTTTATATATTTTTCTAATTAATTGTGAATTATTTAGGAAATATATCTGTGCATTCATTATACATACTTTGATTATTCTTCATATAACCAAATCTATGATTAGATTCACTAACTAATTAGATTTGGGAATTCCCACTATAGTTTCTCATTAAATCTCCATTATCAGTGAGATTGGATTAGCTGGTTAAAAAACAATGGAATAGAGTGAAACAAATAGGGCATGCAGGGTATGCCTATAAATTACGGGTCTAGGTTTTCAACTGAAAACCACTGGTCAGGCAATTATTGATTGGGATAGAACATTATTGGGGAGGAGGATTAGTTTTGAGACGAGAAAGATGGTAATGAGTAGGAAATTGATAGGTGTGATGATGATGATAAGTTTGATGTTTGTTTTGCAGGTAGCAGGGCAAGCAACTCCTATTCAAATTCGCATACCCAGATTAGACCCTTTCCCCCCACCACCACCACCACCACTCAATCCTGACACACCCACAGTTCCTCAGGTTCCAGCCCCGCCTGTAGAGGCACCAACCCTCCAATCCCACAAGTAACAGTACCTCAACCTCCTCGACAACAAATTTTACCACCTCCAGATAATTCTGGAACCGGACCCCTGATACCCTTGCCTAGTGAAACCCGACTCCAACCCCTGTTGCCCTCTGAACCCGGCCTACGTTTGCCTCCGCCCGGCGGCATTCATGGCGATCCTAAGAAGTTGGGATTATGCTTTAGGCAGTGTAGCCTCAATGCAGAACGAGTCGTACCATTATACATGTGACTTGTATGTCTAATTGTACTCAACACTGCATGATCCCAGCTGCTTCCATGTCGCTCCAGGACTTTTCATGTACTCAAAACTGTGCAGACTCCAAATTCCTCAAGCTTTACCAAGGTACACCACAACCCTTTATTCGGCCATTTCTCTTTTTCTATTCCCATTTTCTCACAAGTTTCTTTTACTTGTTTTCCTTGGTCGATCAAATAACAGGTGTGAGGGGCTTTGTCACTATGACGGATGCGGGTTATAAAGCTGGAGTTGCTGTCCTTTCATGCTACGATGATTGCAGAAAATTAGGAATGGAGCTACTTAGTCGTTAAGGGAGAACTCGTTGCTTCTTTCCCTCAATCCACAATTTCCACATCGTGGAAACCAATTTCCATATGTAGTTTTTATGCTTCAATAATGATCTCTACTGTAGTACTGTGTGTGCCAAAAATAATTATCAGATTGTTTTGGCGTTCAAATTCTCCTTGTTATCCTCTTTACCAAAAAAAACCCAATACATATATCTGCAAATGGATTTCCTGTTGATCTGCAATCTACCTAGAAAAACATAACCGCATGAAGAACTTGAAATTTTCAGTTATTTAACACTAGAGGCAGAATGCCATGCTAAATGAGAATAGGCGAAAACCAGAAAAATTTGACTAAATTTCTGCTACCCTATCACACACAAAATACACAATTAACTAGCTGCTGTCTCGTTCTCAAAAAAAAAAACTAGCTGCTGTCTCGTGTCGTTTTTTCTATGTTTCTAACTCGGGAAACAGCTCCCCTTTAAGAGAAGGAGCTATCCACTGTATCTGAATGTAAGTTACTTCCCAAAGATCATCGTCGCTCGTCGGTACTAAAATCTCCTCTTCCTTCATCTTTGTGATAATCTTTTTCAGTAATTCCGGTATTACATCCTGTAAATTTGTTTTACCAAGTGGACCCAAATTTGCCTTCATGCATGTATCCATTCTTCTCAAGAATCCCAACCAGAATGTTCTATACCCGGGACTCAACGTAATCTGCTTCAGGAACTGTAAGTATACATCTGTTAGGAACTCCAACGCAAGTTTTAGAGTCCCTTCCATACTTCTCGTCTCCCTCTCTGCATTCTCACGTCTTGAATATTCCACCATCTTTTCATGCAAGTCATCCACCATTGCAAATATCACCAGGTTAAAACAGCTGATGCAGTTTGCAGGAGAGAAATCAAGTTCTTCTGCTAGTGTAAAGCTCCTCTGAAGAGACAAGACAGCATGGTTTCTTATCTCCTCTCGCCGTGATAAGCTGGTTTTTCTGAATGCTTCACCAAGTTTGAGAAATAAATTCATGGACAAGTTGGCGGAAGCATAATCTAATGAAGAACCACTAGAGTTGCTTGCAACACTGCAGTTGCTCCCTGAATCTGAATACTCTCTATACCATTTGACCAGCAAGTGCACCGAATCCGCCAAAAGGTCCAATATCTTCAAGCTCTTCTCCAGAGGTCTGTTCTTGAGTGAAATGAAAGAAAATGCACAATCAATACAGTAGGCATAGTTGGTACGTGAAATATGGTCTGTGGAGGATAGCATCACGATCACCGTCTCAACACCTTGATCGTAGGTTTGTGAGAGTCTACCAGAGATGGACAACAAATGGAGGACTGATTTCCAGCCGAGATGGGACTGAAGATTTGCAGGGTATTCAACAAGCATCTTATTAACCGCCTTTGTTATCACCTCACAACATGTATCAAGAATTTCTTTGTCAAGGTTCCACATCAAGTTGATGGATCTGAAAATGAGCTCCTCCGGTTGTCTCTCAATTCTGAATGAAGAAAGAATCTTGACACATACCCTGAAAAGACCTTCAATGGCTCTTTCAGCAAATGGGATCGGAGAAAATAGAGGAAAGTGTGCAACTTCAAGCATGAAGTCGTGAAAGGTAGGCCAAAAGTTCTGGAACCTGTCAATATTAGCCAAAGCAATGATAGTGACCAAATCCCAACAAAAACCAACCGTCTCCTCCTCCTCTATGGGTGTGCTGAACTTTTGCCCTTTTCCACCGGCTGCGAATATCAGAGAACGCCCAAGATTCAGCAAAGCATCCTCGGGCAAGTTTGTGCTGTTCCTGAAAATGCTGCCAATGCGACACTGCTTAATAATCTTCAGATTCTGCTCAAACTCGTTTAGCCCAAGAGATATTGAATCTTCCAAGCTATCAACTGATAGAAAATGTGAGAACCGACTAATAAGGCCAGAGTTATGTTGGCTACATTGTTTAAGATCCTCAGAGAAGAATGCCCCACCGCTTGAGTCATTTCTTTTGTGCTTTGATTCATCGGATGACGAAGCGGTAGTATCATCAAATTCGACCACGTTCTGGGGAACTAGCTTAAGCCTTTTCAATTTTAACAAGCAATCCACTATATTCCTCCAACCCCCTCTCACCGAATTCCCAAAGCTGTTAGCAACAGTGAAAATTGCTAGTGTAGCCATTCTTGCTTTCAAATCATTGCTGAAAGAAAACAATATTTCGTCTGTAGTGGCATAAGGATTTAGCAGCGTAGTGAACTTGGAGAATGAAGCGATCAGCTCATCAAGAACATCTTGTAGCCCATACTGTGATATCCTGGCTACAGATATCAATCCTTCTATGCATTCATGAAACATTTCGTCTTCAGTGGCTTGATCAAAAAATGCAGATAGAGCTGCAACCAATGGACCAGCAATGCAAGCAAACATATCTCTCCCCAGTCGGCAATCAAACTCGCATGCAACTAAAGGCTGGACAATTTTGGATCTGTTTGTCAAGTCGATCCATTTTCCAGGAGTCAGTTCCACTGGCAGACCAGATTGGCCAAAAACTGTAATTGCATTGGTTGCAATTGATTGGAAAAGCTCAGAGAGGTATTCTCTTGGAAGATCTTGTCCATCATTAATTTGTCTATTGTTCCTGATGAATTCGTCCTCCGTCATTTTCTTCTTCACTTGTGGGTTGTGTTGGTCGGTGTTCAGCATAATGAGTGAGTAGCAAAGGATGTAAACAGCGTCCTTGGTTGCAAAAATGTCCGAGGACTGTTGATCATAGAATTGCTCTGAGAATGCCTCAAGGATCCTTTGAATCTTCTGGGCCTCTCCTGGCAAGCGAAAGGTTGCAAGATATGTACGGAGAGCCGTATCAAGAATCATACCTGAAAACCTGAAAGAGATTGTGAATTCTTTGAGGACTTGAATGTGAAAATCATCAGGGTCACCAAGATAATCGCCAATCATGTTCTTGTCCAGTCCTGGTGTGAAGCGAAAGAACATGGCATAGGCTTTCGGATCTTCTGGATCGGAGACTAACTTGGAATGTTTCAGATATTCCAAACCTTTCTTGTCGTCTCGATTAAAATTATCCCCGGCGATAGCCATCTTCTTTTTCTGTGCTTTTCTTACTCTCAAATACTCAATCCAAGTATCTAAATCCTCTTTAGGCTTCTCCTCCCAGTAGGGCCTGTACTCAGGAATTTCAATTGGGTATGGCCCGAAGGGGGTTGAACCACCTTCTTTATCCACATTATCTGCTAGGATGTGAACCATGTTCAATAACCCTTCAAATGCTTGCATCTGTATGGTCGTCAAACGACCAGCCACTGGAAATGAGAGCTTGCAAAGCAACTTCCCAATCAGCTCGAACAAGTTCTGACAGATAGGATCACAATCATAGTTCACGTAGGCTTCAATTATGAATGTCGGTTGCCTACAGAAATTTATAATTCCTTCAAGCGCCACTTCTTGGAGTTGAACTGACTGTGTTCCGGATGCAATCCTCAGCAGCACAAACTCAAAAAATGCTTCCAGTTGAAGACGAATAAAACTGCACACACATGAAAAAGATTTTAGTATTGGGTATCAAGAAAAGGAAAACAAAAACTAAAGGAGAGATATTGCACTCACTATTTAAGTAATTCAACACTAACCTGCGAAGAAAGTGATACACATTCAAAACAGCGCTGGAAATCATAGACAGAACAAGCGGGGTTGAAAACATTCCATAATGAACCAGATGATGAAACAGGTCATCCTGTATCATCCTCAAGAACCTGGGATGCTTCCCGATTGCATCTCCGCTTAACTCTATGGCTTGATTCATCAGACTCAACGAGAAGAGCTGAATGTCCTCGTCGGATGTATGGCACATTGTCCCTTCTGTCTCCACAACTTGCACCACATTAAGCATAGAGCATAGAAACTGAAAGATTTCAACTGCGCTGTTAACACCAAACCCTTTCTCGTGCTCCCCATCCTCAGTATCCGACTCTGGTTCCAACTTGGGTCTTACCACATCTTCTGACAATCTCGCGAAGATTACCATCGTTATTTCAGTCATCAACAACCTCGCCCCTCGCCTAAGCATATCGCTAAAGCTCCCAGCTTGCTGCACAACCTGAAAGCAGGTGTTGACGAGAGTGCAAGCGGCGCTATCCGTGAGCAGGAAGCAAGCCCTGTGTATCATGGTTGCCGCCAAGGCCTGCAGGATTCTGAGCATCACTCCCTCTTCAAATGAAGGGTCTGTTCTCTCTAGTCGGCAGCTTGTGATCCCCACTACAATGCTGTTGATGGCATCTCTTGCTCCGGGAGTCTTCTCGTCGAATATTTCGAGCTTGAGGATCTTTGTAATGGCAGAGAGAGAGACGGCTGTGGCCGCCGCGGGAACTTCATCGCTCTGTATCACGTCGAGGAATGGGGAGATGTAAATGGAAGGGTCTATGGTCTCCCAATCTTGATGAGGGTTGAAAATGTAGGCTCGTAGGGACTTGAGGGATTGGATTAAGTTGGTGTCGGTGGATTCTTCGTGGGAGAAGAAAGGGGCAGTAGGGTCCAGTGGCCGCCGGATCACGGCCAGGACGGCGCCAAGCTCCGTGTTTATCATGTAAGCGGCCGCCCTCCCTTTTCTTTTCTTCCTCCGTTGCCAGTTAGGGGACTGGTCTGCTTCGTCTTCCATGTTGAGTGAGTTATACGAGGTGGGAAATCAAACGGCAGGATGTCTTTCCTTCTCTTTTTTTCAAAAAACAGTTGGAGAAGAAACCTGAGAAATGTTTCATTCTGTCATTTTAGTGAGAAAGACGGTTTGTGTCCGAAGTTACCACTTTGGTGTTGGAGATTCTCACGGGTTTGACCCAAAAAAGCGTAGGATCTATAGAAATTGTTGCGAACTGTGTGATGTGGTGGGAAGGGTAGTTTTGGTATCAGGTGGGTTAAAATTGTCCTGGAACTGATTAAAGGTGGGTGAGCTTGGTCGGGGTAAAATCAGGCGCATTTGGTGTTAAACAAGAGGTTAAGTCACTTGTGTTTTTTTGTGTGGTGGGGGGTGACCAGTTGAATATTTCCCCCAACTTTATCTCCTGATTTTATTAATCCTGATGACATGTCGCGGCTCCTTTCCCGCCCCCTTATCTTTCGTTTCAGTGCCGAAAACTGTATAAACCAAAAAAAAAAAAGAAACAATCCCGCGAATGGCTAGTCCTATAACTTAGCATAAATGTCCCTTTTAACTTTAAAAAGACCTTGTAAATTCTATAAGTTTTTATGAGACATATCTGATCAAATCCTATTCTACTTATATGTCATTATTAACTTGGAATGGCATGACAAGTCATTTTTGGAGAAAAGATTTTTAGCCAAAATCCAATCTCCAAAATAATCTTTTTTGAAGAAAAAAGATTATTAATAAATAAAATAAATAAGTAATTGTCAGTAATTATTTTATAAAAATCATAGTTTTAGATCTTTAAAATACATATGAGGGTAAATATAAATTAATTTCCTCATTTATATTTACATTATTAATACAAATTTTTGTTTATCTACAATCATTATTCATAACATTTTTTATTGTATAAGTACCTTTTTTTTTTTTTGAGAATTAAATCAATTTCATTGCAAAATGGGCAGGAAGCCCAAAAAAAAAATATGTACAAAGTAGATACAAGACATAAGCTTCACGTTATAATAGTCTATAAAAGACAAACTAACAGCACCCACTAGGCTACATCAAACTGAAAAAGAAATATTCCAGAATAGGCAGAGCTTCTTCGCTTCCAGTGACAAAGGCCTTGGCTTGAGCTTCTTCATACCACTAAATTTAAGCTTCAAATCCAAACATATGGCAGCCACTACTGCTTCAGGAGAGCGATTACAGTGAGTAAAATACCTTGAGTTCCTTTCCCTCCATATGTGGTAAACACAAGCACACCACGCCAATCTAAGGATCATAGCAGAAATAGTCTTCTTCTGCAGATAACACTTTGCCCAGCTAAACTCAGACTGCCAAGAGCCAATGCTCTTTGTTACATTGCAAAGAGTAAGCACCCTGGACCATACTTCCATAGAGAAAGGGCAATCAAAAAACAAGTGGTCTCTAGTCTCCTCCTGGGTTGAGCAAAACAAACAGGATGCATCAGTGATTATTCCCCAACGTAAAAGACGCTTTCTGGTCGAGAGGCGGTCAAGTATTGCTAGCCATGCAATAAAACTATGTTTAGGAATCTGTCCAGATGACCAAAGCAACTTGTACCAGTCAACACGAGGCCTACTAGATCGAATAAATTCCCAGGAACTTCTAACTGAAAACAGACCAGTAGGTGATAGAGTCCATTGGATAACATCGTCAGATGAAGATGGTGTAATTGTCTTAGCAGCAGCAATCATCAATTGAGAGAAGACAGGGAGACGAGAAACAGGCCATTTCCAAGCACCATTAGAGATAAGAAAACTGACATTTGCTTGGAGGGGAACTTTAGTGACCGGAGCCATTGTAATAGGAATGAGAGAGTGCAAAGTTCCCTGGGGATGCCAATTATCCCACCACACATAAGTGCTTTGACCATTGCCAATGGAATGAGTGATAGCAGAGGAGAAAACTGGCCTGAGATTAAGTATTTTCCTGAGGCTCCAGGAACATGATGAAGGGAGAGGGATGCTCCATAGACTACGGCCTTTGAGTATGTAATTCGATATCCATGCCACCCACAAAGAACCAGCACATAACAAAATACACCACAAGTGACGTGCAATACATGCTTGATTCCAGTCCTTGAGTTTTTTCAAGCCAAGTCCTCCCTCCTACTTCGGGAGAGTTAGTTCAGACCATGCTACCTTGGCTTTCCTAGCACTTGATGAAGTACCTGACCATAGAAAAGAAGCACAGAGCCTTTCGACCTCTTTGAGAACTTTTGTGGGTAGAACAAAAACACTAGTCCAGTAAACTTGGATGCTATACAATACAAAGATAACAAGTTGAAGCTTTCCAGCAAAAGACAAGTATTTGGATGACCAGGAATTTATTCTGGTCATAATACGGTCAATAAGAGGCTGGCAGTGGGCATAGGTGAGCCTACCTGAGATCAGAGGGACACCGAGGTATTTGACCGGAAGAGAACCAAGTTTAAACCCACTAATGTGAAGAAATTGAGTAATAGCAGCGTCAGTTACACCTGCAAAGAAGACCTCGCTCTTGCTAGGGTTAAATTGCAGTCCAGAAAGGAGATAGAACTCTTGAAGAGTATGAGTAATCATCCTAGCCGCATTAAGACTCCCATCAGAGAATACCATTAGATCATCGGCAAAGCAAAGGTGAGTTAGCCGAATGTGAGAACATTTAGGGTGGAAAGGAAGGGCTTGATCATTTGCTGCTTTAGTGAAAAGGCAGGACAGTATTTCCATAGAGATAACAAACAAATATGGTGAAAGGGGATCACCTTGTCTCATTCCCTTACCTCTTGGGAAGTAACCACATAAGGCACCATTGATTGAAATAGAGAACATGGCGGTGGTAAAACAGACTTTGAGCCAATGGATGAATTGAGGAGGAAACTTCATGGCAGCAAGAACATTAAGCAAAAAATTCCAGTCCACAGAATCAAAAGCCTTCATTAGATCTATCTTCATGGCACATCTACTAGATAATCCCGGTTTATGATAATTATGCACAAGTTCATGAGCAAGGAGGATATTATCTACTATACGTCTTCCGGGGATAAATGCTGACTGACTACTACTAATAATAGAAGGAAGGCATTTTTGTAGTCTGTTAGCAAGTACTTTTGAGATAAATTTATATAATGTGGAGCAGCAAGCAATGGGTCTGAAATCAGTGATTTTTTTTTGCATTCGGCACTTTAGGAATCAATGACAGTATGGTAGAGTTAATACCTTTTAGCAATTTCCCAGAAGTGAAGAACTCCTGAACTGCACGAATAATATCATCCCCTACTATATGCCAAGTTGACTTAAAAAACTCCACCGTGTACCCATCAGGGCCTGGAGATTTGTTTGTGGCCAAAGAGAACATTGCAGACTTGATCTCCTCAGCAGTAACTGCTGCTGAAAGCATAAGGGAATCAGCATCAGATATAGTATGTGCAAGAAGGGACTGAAAATATGGTATAGAACCCGCAGAGACATCAGGATTTGGCTTGCCCAAGAAATCAGTATAATGACGAATAATGGCATCCTCAATTTGACTAGGATCATGCAAAATAGTCCCATGTGGTAGCTGCAAACTACGGATAGTATTTCTGGCTTTATGCGCCTTCACCACATTATGAAAGAAACTTGTGTTAGAATCACCACAAGCTAACCATGAAATTCTAGCTTTCTGCCTCAAGGATGCTTCCTCAGCATTTTTCAGATCAGAAATAGATTTCAAAAGGGCCTGTTCAAGTGCTAAAAGCTCAGAGTCAACTACTCCTGCAAAGAGTTGGGTTTGAACCGACTGCAGTTCCTGTTCTGCAAGACTGATTTTCTTAGAAAGATCACCAAAAGCATTAGAATGCAACTTCTTGAAATCAGTTTTAAGGAGCTTAAGCTTCTGCCAGACCTGATACAATTGATATCCCTCCACCTTCTTCGACCAAATAGCAACCACAGTGGGTAAGAATTCAGGATGAGCTATCCAATAGTTGTCGAACTTAAAGGGCTTTGGACCAGACAAGAGTGGCACACTACTAGCAAATAGAATAGGACAATGGTCGGATACATCAGGAATAAGGAAATTGACAGTACTAATAGGGAAACTGGAAAACCATTCTGCATTAACCAAGAACCTGTCTAACTTTCGAAATGTAGGCGAGAGAATTTGACGATTAGACCAGGTAAATAAAGTTCCAGAAAAGGGATGATCAAGTAATCCATTGAGGTTAAGGCAAGAATTAAATTGGGCAATTTCAGAAACTAAATGAGAAACAGATGTGCTTGATTCAGAAACAGACCGAACAATGTTATAGTCTCTAACTAAACACCAAGGATTGGAACCCACCACAGATGAGAAAGCTGAGATACTAGGATATAAAGTTGAGGCTCTTTCTACTGCAGAGTTTGCTCCATAAATAAAAGATGCAAAGCATCTAAAGTGTTCACCAGGACAATCGACTATGCAATGCAAAGCTTGCGCATTGGAGCTAGAAATGGAGATGCTTACCTTATCATTCCATAACAACCAGATACGGCCCAAACATGCATGAGTATAATTCCCAGCAAAACTCCATTGGGGCAGAAAAGAGCGCCTAATCTCAAGGACATGCTCCTGCAGAACTTTTGTTTCTACTAGGCAAACAATATCAACATTACTACTATATATACGTTTAAGTACCTCCTTTTGGCGTAGAGGGTCATTTAGCCCTCTTACATTCCAGAAGAACCATTTCATCAAATAGAATATGCTCTGGGACAGAGCCACCAACACCATCCACAGGGCAGCCATCAGCCCTTGGACCAGAATGATTGTGTGATGCCGCAGATCCATCAGGGACAGAAGAACTCAAAGAGCAAGGAACCTGCACAGCTACAGTAGAAACTACTTCTTTGGATGCTTTTGGAACCCACTTCTGAGTCAACTTCTTCTTTAAACAGATAGCCTCAGCATGGCCCCATGTATGACAATAAACACATTGCTCAGGCCGCCAGGAGTAAACCACAGGGATAACAACCTTCTCGCTACACATATCTACAACCAGTTCCTGCTTTAAGGGCTTTGAAAAATCAACATTAATATAAAGATTTGCACTATCCCCTTTGAATAATTTGGAGCAGTCCTGATCAGCACGAAGAGGAGAACCAATAGTACTTGCAAGATAGCTAAGACCTTCATGAGTTAAGAGTTCAAGGGGGATGTTTCGTAGTTGAACCCAAACAGGAAAAATAGAACCTTTTTATTGTTTTTACGAAATAATTACTAACAAATTTTTATTTATAGTTTATAAAACCTTTTTATTCGTTTATGATATTTTTTTGCACCAAAAGATTATTATGTAGGGAAAAACCAGATTTTGGTGGGAGATTTTTCTCCAAAAGTGAAATGTCATGCCATTCTGAGTCAACAATGACATAACAAGAAAAAATGTCATTAACAAGTTGACTAACTGAAAAGTAATAATAGGACTTATTAGGTATAACTTACAAAAAATTATAGGACTTAAAGGCCTTTTTCAAAATTATAGAACTTAAAATGACATTTCCACTAAGTTATAGGACTCGTCAAAAAAAAAATGAAAAAACAAAAAGACAAATTACCTCGGGGACTGATGAGCCCAGGAACCCGAGTCTCGGGCTAACTGCAAGTTTTGGGCCATCCTGGTCCAGATAAACTGGAAAAGAAAAATAATGAGCCAATTGCCGCACTTTTCACTCCATCAGATTTGCAATATGGTGGATCAGAAACTAAATACAAGGCATTAAGGAACTGCCTAATCATGTAACAAACTATAATAACCTGGATAATATGAAGCGGATATACAGTACTGCTTTCAGCTGTGGGATCTATATGAACATTTTAGTTCATGCCACAAGCAAAACAATGTATCGAAAGCATCCTCATCGTCACTACTAAAATCTCTACTTTGTGACACATTTACAAGAGCCTTCAACCACTGCTCGTGGAGGGTTGAAAATTCTGACCGTCGCTCACTTGACTTGAAACTTTCTCCAATGGATCGTTTCATCAATTGTCCAGCATGAGATGCGGCATGAACTACCTGCTCTGGGATGCCAGCCATTACTGCTACTTGCAATCCGTAGCTCTCAGGGCAGGCTCCAGCAGTAAGCCGGTAGAGGAAAACCAGATCACTTTCATCTCTAGCTGAGCTTTGAGATCTTGGGTTAAAAGCGCAAGCCATGTGTTGCAATGAAACATGCGGATGAGAAGCAAATTCCTTTGTCAGAGGGTGGTAGTGGGTTGCAAACAGCAAGCGGCAGTTTACCTTCTCCACAAGATGTCGGAATACCTGGACAGCCAAACCGAGAAAGTTTTAACTGCTGCCGAACCACATTATTGACTTTTAAAACAATAATGAAATTTGAAATAGACAAGTAAATCAAATCATAATAGATCAGAAACAAGAAAGAAATCTCACTGCATATGCAATGGCATAGCCATCAAAAGTGCTTGTTCCTCGACCTAGTTCATCAAGAAGGACAAGAGAATCTTGAGTGGCATTTTGAAGAACAGAAGCTGTTTCTGTGCACTCAACAAGAAATGTACCTACAAAAAAATTGAATTTGCATCACAGTCAAAACTCCATAACTGCTACGTATATACTCTCATTTATACCTGTCAATGTGTACTATTATTGCATGTCACAGTTATGGTGTAATTCTCAGTTTTACTCTTAGCAGGTGAAATTTCTGCAGTCAGCAAGGCATCCATATACAAGTAACTGAATGAATGCCTAACCCAAGCGATGACTTACACAAAAATGAGAAAAACACAGTAGGAACGTTCAGCAGAAACCATAAACAATTAATACAGTAGAACTTACTCTCGCCTGACATAATTCTATCAGTGGCACCAAGGCGTGTGAAAATAATGTCAACGAGTGAGAGAACACACTTCTCGCTGGGAACAAAACAACCAAGCTGCAAAAGCATGGAATACAAAGCATAGGATTAAGCATGGCCCAAGACAAGAATCTCCAAAAGATTTAACCTGTGTAAGAGATTTGTTTCCAAATTTCATTATTTCTATAGACAAACCTGTGCAAGTAAAACAGCCAGACATGTGCCACGCAGAAGTGTTGATTTTCCACCCATATTTGGTCCAGTCAACAGCAAAGTGCGAGGATGATACCCATTGGAATCCTCACCGAGAAACAAATCATTTGGGACAGGCAGTTCACCATTACATCCAAGGGCAAATGGATGCCATAGCCCTTTCATTTTTAAAATTGGTCCTCCAGTCTCGGAACTAGAAGTTGTGGTTTTTGACTGAGGCAAAATAACAGGTCTAGACATGGCTCCACATGACATATTTGCTGTGACTGCAAAAGATCTTAGCACATCAATACAACTGATGGCATGAATTGCTTCAGACCACTGCGCCGCTTTCTCAACAAATAATTCTATCAACACGGAGAGTGTTTCAGCCTCTGTCTCTGTCACATCATGGTTCTGAGGCCAAATGTAGTGTCAGTCATTGTGGAATAAGAAGTTACACAGACCAACTTCCACATCATTACTTTAGCAAGATAAAAAAGCTTATCCAAGGTAGTTACAAACTTGGATCTATACCTTAAAATAATAAGAAACAAGTGAAACTTAAGAGGGCCAGGGAAAATGGTCCTTTTGGAAAGAGCATTCCAAAGGAATCAACTGAAGGTTTGAAAAGAGCATTCCTAAAGGAATCTGTTAAACTGAAGGTCAATCCACCAAGACAAATGCAGTTACTGCTGTATCTCATGCAAAATAATGTTGAAAAGACACTCATCAACATAAAGAAACAACGGTGACAAAGAAAGCAGCAGTTATATATGTTTTTGTAATTCTAGTTACTTATTTTTATAATATAGCAACAAATGTGTTCTGTGTCGTAAACTAAATAGATTTGGCTTTGTCTCACCCGCACTACAGCCAAAAGCAGAAGGGAGACAATATTAAACACAGCTTAATATATCTGAGCCATGTAAAAGGCAGAATCAGACCTGATAATTAGGGAACTCACTATCAATAGCTGCTTCAAATTGGGTAAGGAACTTATCAAGCCCATCAGTACCATTTAGCTCCGGAAGTTTAAAATTTTTGAGTAACAAGGAGATAAGCTGCCCTTCCTTCTGTAATAGCAGCAACAATCCTATGCCGATCCGAAATCCTCTTACCAAAGACCCAAACACTTTCACCTACACCACAGTAAATGTGCCAAAAGAAGATGAATTTCTAATCAAAATATAGGAGCACTAAATTTCTTTAAACAATAAATTACTATCTTCATCATCTTAGTTTCTATGTTCAAAAAAAGATCATTGTCGTTTCTGAATGAATCCAGACCACAAAACGAAAATAATTAAGCAAGAACTATCAAGCAGATGAATGGGATAGAAAGAAGAGTTCAAAAAAGAAATCATCTAAAAAGGAACTGACAAAAGGAAACCAAATCTGCCACCAAATTTTTCTTTGCACTTTACAGGTCCTGAATAGTAAAAGTAGCAAAAGAAGAAATACTTATTCATGAGTGTGTGTGCAAGTTTGAGTGTACATTTAGCATCTTATAAATTACAAACTACAAGGGAATGCAATTCAATGATGGCCTCCATAAAAGGCTTGAAACTGACTACATACCTACCTATTAATCACGATGCATTGAACAACTCATATCTTAACTCATATCCTATGCTTGAAAAGTTGCAGGCAGAACTGGAAGATAGAAAAACAATGTGGCTAGAGCCACCACTCACAGTTTGTTTGTGCAACCCATGATGACAAATTCGAGATAGCATGGAATTTGACATGTATCATCAAAACATGATTTAAAATAAAATGACAACGCAATATTATATTAAATGACTTACTCGCTGTTTCAATATTTTTTTCCCAAGTAAGGGAAGCACAAGCGAAGCTGATGCTTGATAGCATGCCTTAACTCTTCCAAGCATCCTGTCCAGATCTGGGAGCTTGCGAAGATATTCAGAAATAACTAACATTATATCTGAATGTGCCATTAGATATTCAACCACATCCAACCGATTATTGATGCTATCAATATCGTTTAAAGGATGGCATATCCAGTTCCTCAAAAGCCTCTTACCCAATGGTGTTACACAGCTATTAAGGTAGTTAAACAATGTACCTGAAATCCAACCACAGTAAAATTTTTGTGATTTAAGATAATCGCAAGCTTCCAACCACAAAAACAGAACTAGCAAGCGAATAACCTTCCGTGATAATAGAGCCTACCTGATGAACCACCATCAGCATTGTTACTGAAAATTTCAAGATTAACCATGGTCTGTGCATCAATCCTGAGGCAACCACTGTAAACTTGGTAGGGTAGAATGTCTCCACTCCGTAAAACATCATCTAACTAATAGAATCAATAACAAAATAGAAACATAAGAACCATTGTATCAACAAATAGTTAAATGATCTCAACAAGTTTAGGAGGGGAAAGCCATGCAGACTTCTATAAGGACGGCTGAAGGCCAGCCAGAGTTAAATAAGAATCCTGAGATATTAGTGGTTCTTTCTAAGACCATTGGTATATCAGACTCATAGTTGGCAATGATACTCAGAAATCAGAATGGCTGGGATTTCCATAAGACGCCATTCTATCGAAGAGAAATGAAATAACTCTCAGAAATCAACTAGATGAAGCAGAAAGCATACCATTAACCTCGACAAGTGGTCAATAAGTCCCCCAAGAGCACATAGGGCTACATGATGGTGCATTATGCCTTGAAGTGCATCAGTCCAGGAGAAAGAAGAATTGCTAAAATAACCTTTTGACTCTATCAAATTTCTGACATCAGAAGCATCCCCAAAATCAATTGGAGTTAATTGCAATGTGGTGCCTGGAAAAAGAGAGAAAAAGAAAGATTAAATGCTGTTTGTCACGACAAGCTGCAACCTGTAACATAACTAGTCTGTATACAAGTGAAGAAGGCTTGTTTCACAATGGCCTACGTTCCACAAGATGTATTTGAAAGTTAATAGTACAGATGCCAAATCAAAGAAACAGAAAACCATTTAGAAAGTCGCTGAGCAGAATGAATAGGCACTACCCACCACAATGTATGACTTACGACAGAAGCAGCAACAATAGAACCGGCAATCATTTGGTGGAGCATAAAAAAAGATGTGTGCATGGATGCATGTGGGTGTGTGTGCCAAAGTTTTCATTATGGCATGAAACATGTGCTTAATGTCCATAAGCAAGCATACATCCTTGCACTCTCTGTGCTCGCTTTCAGAATCAGCAAAAAAATCCACCAAATTTATTCATAAAATTTATACATGCAGATCAAATTATAATGTAAGCTCACCAGCTAATGAGTACTTCCTGAGAGCTTTCTGAGCTTCCTTGGACAGTACTGTCACAGAACAGATCCTTGAACTTTTATTGAAGCAAAAATCTTTGAAATCAATAATGATAAAGAAGAAAAACATGTACCTCCACTTTCATATAGTACTTCTCTAGGAGAGACCTATAATGAAACACCAATAATTGAATCAATTCCAATTTACTTGTGGTTACTACTGAAAAAACACACGAACTCTAAACATGACTAGGAGGGATAAAGAGAAGAGGAGAGGAAGAAGAACACACTTGCATCAATAAAGATCCTAAAGCAGCATTGGAAGCATCATCATTTATGGAGCCAACCCAAAATCGTAAAGCAGCACAATCAACAAAAGCAAATCCATAGGTAGTTGCCCCACCATCAAGCCCAAAGTTTTCCTACAGATGACATTCAAGAGAAGAGATGAGATAGCTTAACAACCTTTCAAACTATATGGCAGCTTTCAGAGAAAGAAAAACAGTGTATGAAAGACAAACATTAGCAATGGATCAAATCTTCAAGAAGGATAATATAGTAGCAACAAGCAACGAAGCCCTGCACCATCTCATATACAAAATATGGATAAAGCTAACCAAACATTATCCACGGTCGACTTTAGGCAAGTGATAAACAAGAAAAACCATCTCATTCCAGTTTCGAAATACACCAACATTGTCCATTTCATCATAGCTCAGTTATTCCAATAAATTGGAACTGGATTACATGTGACATTAGGGACTATATTCCCAATAGGAAGTTTTTCAATACAAAGCATGCTCCATTTCCACTGGAAATCTCAAAAGATAATGACTAGCTTTATGCATTGAAGAGTGTTCAAAGGAAGAAGAAGACGACTTGCTGCTGCATTACAAAATTGACATCAAAAGAAAGAAATTAAGACATAACCAGAATGAAACGTTACAAACCTCTTTTATTGCAAGAAGTTGAACAGCATCTGGGCCAATATTACCATCTGTTACAGTTGACGGCGTTACAACTTGAACCAACTTTCTTCGGACCACCTAAAATTCACAACTAATATCAGACCAAGAAAATTATACAAATTGTTTGGTGGAAAGTCACAGACTGGATAAATATCAGGCAATAGTCCTAACAATAGTTTTTTCTTTTTTTATTTTCTTTAATCAAAGAACACCAGCAACAGCAATTTTCATATTCCAGTTTGCATGCTCAACTGGTACCAGGTTGGTACTACCAACAAACTGAACTCTAGATTAAATAGATAACTGAGATATATAAAAACGGCAAACATCATTACTGGAACTGATTAAAGAGTGTTAAGAACATATTTCCAAAAAGTTTCCCACAGTAAAGTTCCACTCCAAAGAAGACAAAAGAACACTGAGATGCTGAAGCTCTTAGCATTAATTATAACTGGGATCCAGAAACCTCCACATTAATTTCACCACATTTTGCATTTAAGCAAAAGTGCTTCCAGTGTGATTGTGTTGATTTAACTATTTAACTGTGGTGGCTAGAATTGAAGCATCACTGGTCATGTTTCCGGCAGAAACATAATCTTCAGTTGCCGTAGAAGGAAAGAACAAAAGCTGTCACCTAGCAATCGAGCAGCAAGAAGTTTACCGAATTTGATCCCCTCGATTTTGCTTGATCAGATGTTTCTAACTGCTCCACTCTTCCTACTTTATACCTGACAAAGAAGACTAGGGGAATAAGTCACAGAAACTGTTTTGGGCCAAACCATTGGATGAATGAACATCTATCTAGCTCAATTAGCACTACAGCTACGTCAAACAAGCACATTGGAGCCGCCCAGATGAATTCTTCTTTATTTTCTTCAGTTAATTTATGGCTAGCATAAAAACTGAAATAGGTAAAGTAAATGAATCTCATTTCTCTATCCCAAAGAAAGGATGAAGCCTTAAGAATAAAAATTTGAATTGAACAAATAACCTCTCTTTCATAGTTCAAGAGAAGCTTTAGAAGTTGGAACATATGACTCAGAATCCACGTCATAATATGCGAAAGAGATGTTAACTACAAACTCAGATGCATAAAAGGCATAATGGTGGGTTGTTGTCCATGTGTTTTCATGTGTTCAGCAAAAGGGAAAGTCTTCTTTTACCCCCGAGAAACCAGCTTCTCCACAGCATCATCAATTCCACTTGCAGCTATACCAACCTGACCATAAAGCAGCAAATTATTTCATAGTAAAGGCCATAAACCTAATCGCAGTCTCATGTTTAAACAAATTACAAGAAAACAATGTCCAATTTGAATTTACCTGCCGACATCTACCCACTCCACTTAGTGTCATTTTCCAATCAAGCTCTCTGTGGCCTATTTCAGCATCCAGCTCATAAAGCTCATAGAATGTGCCCTGTATATGACCAATAGACAGCAAAAGCACATAAATAGAGTTTCAAAACTAAAAAACCAATAATCAAGAACCAAACATGGAACCTCCTATACTATAAGCCTGAGAGGATCAGTAAACATCAATCCTAGTAGCGACAAACATCGGGAAGTGAGGCATTAATAGCAGACATATAGTGGACGACCTTTGACTCATAAACAGAACTAATTCTCCCTGGCCTTGGACTGTCTAGATGGAAGGCAACACACTAGCTGATGACACTATGACCCAGTCATCTTCTAAACCTCTAACATTCTATAAATGATAGAAATAGGAGTCAATGAGTGAAAGGATTCAAATCTAACCACTTTAAAGAAAAGCACAATATCCATGTACTTGGACTTGACACTCCAGTATTGCTTTTGCGATGCTGACATCTTTACCAAAGCATCAGGAGGTATATAAAGCGTCTTCTTATCATAAAGAGGATCACCAGGCCTTCTTCCATTTGCATCCTTAATACGCAAAGGGTCAAGCCACTCAAACTTGCTAGCTGAATCAGCTAATTCCACGCGGTTCTTGCCCAATCCCACCGGTTCCTGAAGAAGTCTCATCCGTTTATTAGCATCCAGCAAGGAACAATTATTCTTCTCCTCAAGCCTAGGACCATCTTCCCGAATTCGCTTGGAACGAGGAACTGCAGGGCGGCTATTGCCCGGTGTCTCCGGCCCATGAACATCATCATCACATTCAATTAGCCCAAGTCCCTTATCAATCGCCGTAGTAGAACCCAAACCACTATCCTTGCCTGATTCTGCAGCCTTAGTTCCTTGCTTTGACAAGGCCATCGTGTCAATAGATCGAACAGATGGCTCGCAAACATTAGCGCAACCATCACTGGCCTGGCTCCTACATTTTCACAGGCATACATTAAACACAAATCATTACAATTAAAACAAATTACGGAGAATAGAAAGATACGACGTGAGTTTGTGAGCATTTAGTATCTTTGCTAATGTCGATTATTTTTTCAACCAACTCCCCTAACCGTAGATTCAAATAATTAGAGTATTTTTAGCTAAAAGAGTAAGAAATAATTTATTTAAAAACAAAGAAAAAAGAGTTTACCTAACGGAAGGTTTTTCTTTAGAATCAGCCTTGACGAACTTATGCATGATACTGGAGAAAAGCGAAGGGCCTCTGCCGCTTCCATTGTCCGCCGCGAAGTTCGCGGGGAGAATCTGACGTGGCACCTTCTCAGGCGGCGTGTCGGTTCCTCTGATTTCCAGAGAAGAATCGAGCGAGGCATTAGTCGCTGCTTGGCCTGAAGCGGCGAAGCTGTGCTTCGGCGGATTCTGAGGAGGAGCTTGGCGGCGGCCGACAGCATCTCTGGCGCCGTCGCATTTGGTAGCCAGCGAGGGTTTCTGGAAGAAAGAGGTTATCGATGACTGCCGCTGCATTGTGGGGATGCTGAGACTGAAAGAGAGGGAAATGTGGAATTAGGTCTTATAGGAAGTGGAGAAAATTGGCGCCAAAATTTTCTTAATTTTCATCTTGTAAAACCCGCTTTTGACCGAGTGACCTACTGTCAATGAATGAGTCCCTTCGATTTCTTTGTAACTGTGGGCTCGTCGCTGATCTCGGGCTGTCGATTTCTTTTTTCTTTTCTTTTTCTTTTTTGCCAGTGGAAATGCGAGACGGTAACTTTGGGGAAAGTTAACAAACCATAAATAAGTTTTGGGTACATATACACCATAAATAAAGTTAAAAGCTTAATATATATATATACCTTTTTGCCGGTCAACATACCATAAACCTTAATATAATTTTTTTGTCGAATAAAGCTTAACTTTTTTTTTTTGAGAAAAGAATAAAGCTTAATATAATTGTACTTAAGATGTGGAAACATTATGTAGGAGCATTTCTTAAACCCGAAACAAAAATATATTGCCGTAAAATCTTTGGGAGTTATCGTCCTTCCATTAAAAAAAAAAATCTCTTGTGGGGATGAGGTATTCACCTCAAAATCCATGTCAACATAAATTATGTCAACTTTAGGCTGTGAGAATGGGGGGGTTTCACTTACCATCTGTTAATGGATTAAATAATTTGTTGGGAAAAAAAGTTGAATGAGCGAACATGCATGTAGTTGCTGCATAAATTTGTTTTATCTAACAGTAACTAAAAGACAGACCTTTATCATTTTCTTTCAAAAGCATAGAAGCATCATAGATAGATCACTTTTATAGGACATACTTTTATCATCTCTCCTCCTCATCGAGTTGTCATATACATTGCAATGTCGAAAAAAAAAATATATACATTGCAATGAAAAAATAATATATTTTATAAAAATTTTATAAAAGTTTAGATTGAAGGGAGATTTCTTTCCCTTATTTCAGAGCAAATTATAAGACTCGGCGAATATTTATAGTACTATTGATAAATTATCCGCCATTCGTATAAATTGATTAGAATTGTACCAACTCTTCTGCATGAAAGTGTAATATGCTAATTGGGCCTACTATATTAAAAGGTCCAAGCCCAACAAGTAGGGATGGCAAAAGTCCCTGTACTGTGGGGATTCCTCGTAGTGGGACGAGGATGGAGGAATTGTCGACCCGTGGTGACGGGATGGGAACGGGGATAGTTTTCAACCCGAGGTTAATTTGTAGGGAAGCTGATCACACTATTGGTCCCGTGAGGATCAACAAAAAAGAGAATGACAAGCTTACCCTTCAATTTAATAGTAGTTACATATTTAAACTTTAGTTGTTTTGGTCATTTTAAACTAGGATTACTAGTTAAATTTGATATTTTGGTTGTGAAACGCCCCGATCCGTATTTACTGTTATACACAGTAATCACGTGGGACCTATTATTTATTACAGAAACCACAACGGTAAACATCACAAGCCAACAGTAAAAATACAACAACAGTACTTGTCCCGGCACGGAGACATTATTACAACAAGCAACAGTAATAGAGTAATAAATTGCAAGCAGCAGAAGTCTTAATACAATACATCAATAAGCAACAATATGAAAAGGATGCAACGCAGGATGGATCAGGGCCTGGCAGAGGGTGCGCCACAGCTTGCCTCGAACGTACCTGAGCTACGCACAATCAAACTACGCGACCAGGTCACACAGGCGAGGAGTGAGTCCGAAGTGCTCTCCGGGTAAAATCCATAAGCAAATATACATATACAAGCAACCGATAATAAACAAGTCACATCAACAGCAAATAACTAAGGTTCTCACTAGTTAAATGGTGGCCGTCGCCTGGTAGTCAAGCTAGCTAGCCCGTGGACCCCGCCTTGGTACCTCCACGTAATAACTGGCACAAACAGGGAGTAGACCCCAAGCACACTCTCCCCTAGCGCCTAAATAAATATTGGTACAGACAGGGAACAGACCCCAAGCACACTCTCTCCCAGCACCATAAAAATAAGACTACCATCTGGATGTTCCAACATTTAACTGTGACTTACTAGATGTCTAAGTGTATCCAGTTTTATTATTTCTCCCCCCTCAACTAGTTACTATGTTTCTATTACCCTACCATTATCACGATATCCCGAGCAGGCTCACAGCCTCTTCGCTCGTCTGGATATTACAACTTATCCCAACTGTTATCTCATACCAGTACCCTCGGTACTCAACTCACACAATCCTCACAGTCAACAACAACAGTAATAGACTTACTTATACCAACAATTCCAATATCATCAATAACAACAACAGTAGCAATATTTCCAACATCATCAACAGCATCAAACATCAATTTAACTCATCACACAACAAGCCATTCACAGCCACAAAGAATTATTCTAGCATATAACATACATAGTAAACAAATAGCAACTTGGTATTACGGGCAATATATAAATATTTACTTATCCTCACCTTAGCCTATTTCCTACTCCTGAAAGTCCTCGAAATGTCCCGGCTCAGGCTCCTCAGGATACTGCTCGTTATCAACTCCTATATCAAAAAATAATATATGCACACATAAGAAGATATGCAAATGCTCGACTAATACTGTAAGCCGTAAAATAATTACTAGACCTACTCGGTACTCCCCCGGGTTATTCCCATTATCATCATAATTCACCATTTATTTTCAGGTGTCAAAATATCATATTATACTCATACTTATACTTATACCCGGATATTATTCCGGTATAATGCTTATTTTGATAATACCCTTCCCATATTTACTTTCCATAAGTATGTACTTTCCAAAATATTTCCATTACTTAAGTTTTCCAAATTAATTACCATACTATAACTATCTTGCCATAAATATATATTTATTTATAATATTATTCCCCAAAATTATTTACCCAGAATTATCTTTTTTTTTCAGATTTAATTTCTCTTATTATTTTTTTTTATTTTTTAAAATTTCGGACTGGGCTAAATAGTACTAGCCCAGTCCCATACCACAACCAACCCATCCAAAGGTCCAGGCGCAAGGCCCAGCCAAGGCAGTAGGCCCGTTGCACAGGCCCGCCCAGCCCAGGCCCAGCACCCAGCAGACCCAACAACCCAACCCGCATCTCACAAATCGGGTCAACTACTCGGGTCGTCTCCAACCCGCTTCTCACCTCGCGGATAGCAGCGGCGGCGGGCGACGTGCGGTGGCTACGATGGCACGAGGAGACGCGGCAGGAGACGGCGCGGCTGCAGATCGTGGTGCAGCAGGAGGCAAGGCTCGACGGTGGCGGCTGCAGCGGGGAGAAGGAAGGCGTCCGTCGGGTCTCTATTGTTGGTGGCGTGTCGGGCAGCGAGGGTGGACAACGACTGCTGCGTCACGCCGGCAAGGTCGAGGGGAAGACGTCAGTGTGGTGGTGTTGTGCGTGGCGGTGGTGCTGGTCACGGTGGAGGCGTCGGTGGTGGCGTGTGGGTTGTTGTGCCCAAAACGACGGTGTATTGGGCTGTTGTGTGTGTTCTTTTTATTATTTTTTTTTCTTTCTTTGGTTCTGGTTTTTTGAGAGGTTGTATGGGTTTCAGGCAGTGAGTTTTTGCAGAGTTGCAGAGGAAGGTGGTACTGGGTGATGGGTTTGCAGATGATGATGGGTACGAGCAAAAATAAAACACGCAGGGTCACAGGCTTCACAGGAGGGAACATACCCTCGCATGTACACAGGAGAAAGGCGGCTGCATAATTCAATTATGCAGTCGTGTCCCATCCGGACCAGAAAATATCTATAATACCCCCTTGACTTAATTTCTGGTCCGTAAACTCGAGGATAAACTTGACTTTTCTCGAGATTCCTGGACCCGAAAAATTCCAACTTTGGTCCGTAAAATCCGCAGAAAAATCCCGAGCGTGGGACAAAGCTCGGTTTCGGAATTCGATGCATAATTTACCCTGAAATAATTACCCAAGATTATTTTTATATAGTAAATTACTGTACAAAGTATTTTACAGTCCGTTAAAAATATAAATTTTTACCCGGGCTGTTACAGGTTGTATTTTGAAAATTTGACTAAGGAGATACTTTAGACAAACTTATATTGGCGTTAGAGTAAACAAAATTAATATTTTACTGTAAAACATTAATAATTTAAATACAAGATTTGCGGGGATATGTGAGGAGAGTGGGGAGAGAAGATGGGGTCAGAATTCCCCCCGCCACAGAAAATGGGGTTAAGGATGAATAGTATTTTAGGCCGTGGGGATGGGGCATGGATTCTATTACCCGCAAGATTCTCACCCTGCTACCATCTCTACCCAAAATAAAATCCAAACCTAACAACAGGGGCGGACCATGCATCTTTTGTGAAATTATTACCATATTAATTCATATTTTTGTTTTAGGGGGGACTGGCCCCAACTTGCCCCCCGGATCCGCCCCTGCGTAACAAGCTCAAAAAATTCGTCTTATCACTTATCCGAACAATATTTGAAGGGGGTACAACCCTGATGCGACACAAACTCATATAAATACCCCGACATACTCAAGATATAACTTGGCAATAAAATTAGGATTGAGTTTTCCATTATATAGAGTTTAGTTAGATATTGTAGTCTTTGTTAAGCGGAGTAGGCAAAAACATTTTGCATATGAATTGAACAAAGAAACTCTAAGTTGAGTAGAGGATTGTGGCGTAACCAAATTTGGTGTAAAGGAGACTGTAAGCCTAAAGACGATATGCAAGATTATAAGAAAGGAGAACGAACACAAACCCACATTAGAAAAGGGCTTGATATCGTTTTAGAAAATCTGGGAATATAAATTTTAGAAGGAGACTAATACACTTCCATGCATCAAACGGGCTTGGTTGGTGTTTGTAATTAATCTTTCATTTTTTAAAAAATTATAATAAGGTTTATCTATCTTGCGCACATAAGCCTTACGAAAGGAAATAAATTTTCTAGATTAATGAGTATCATTTTAAGTGAATAAAATAATTTTTTTTTTGTTTTCATGAGTGATTTGTGTAATTAATCCAAAACATAATAATGAAAGGTTTATTTTTGTCAAAAAAAATAATATGATACTCATTAATTGTGATATTTTTTTCCTTTGAGGGACTTATATGTGTCAAATAGACAAATCCTTAAAAAAAAAAAAGATTACACAGCAACAATAATCAATATTAGATAAGAGAGAAAGACGTTTCAATGCAGGAATTAGCATCTGACTAGTTTTCGGATCAGAATTAACAACATCCACCCCAATCAATTCGCTCCCGTTGATTCCATAAACGAACAAAAAAAATATCAACGGTCCATTCTTTAGCGCACTCCTACCCTTGCCTTGCACACCACGAATAGCGGGACCACATCAGCAAGTAAGACCAATAAGACCCAGCCACGTCTCAATGCAAAACCCGCTGCTTGACTCGGAGAACCTTCGAGATGCCCTTTTCAAGATAGAAATGCTAAAAACCGCCGAGAACCTTCCAGACACTAAGATGCCTCCTATATAAAGCAAGCACCACGATCATCATCCACCACCATCAACTTTCCCTTTGCTAAAACAAATCCACAAATTTTATCTCTTCCATATATTCTCCGTCGATCAGAAAAGCAAAACTCCAAAGATGCCGAGCAGATCCGCGGGAGTGATCAGGCAGGACTGGGAGCCGGTGGTCCTCCACAAATCCAAGCCAAAGTCCCAAGACCTCCGCGACCCCAAGGCGGTGAACCAGGCCATACGGTCCGGCGCGGAGGTCCAGACCTTGAAGAAGTCCACCGCCGGGGCCAACAAGAAGGCAGCGGGGCCGGTGGTGAGCGCGAGGAAGCTGGACGAGGCCGCGGAGCCGGCGGCGCTGGACAAGGTGTCGGTGGAGGTGCGGCAGGCGATCCAGAAGGCGCGGCTGGAGAAGAAGATGAGCCAGGCCGAGCTGGCGAAGCAGATCAACGAGCTGCCGAAGGTCGTGCAGGAGTACGAGAACGGGAAGGCGGTCCCTAACCAGGCCATCCTCGCCAAGATGGAGAGGGCGCTCGGCGTCAAGCTCAGGGGAAAGATCGGAAAGTAAAATCGGTCGAAGTAATACGTAGCGCACGGAGGCGTAGGCGGCGGGGGCGACGTCCTTTTTCTGTTTATGAAGGTTCTTCTGGACATAGTAACGGCGTCGTTTATTATATTTTCTTCTGGAATGGTTTGAATATATGTGTTGTTTGTAGCCGGTTGCTTAAGTGTTTGTAAAAAACGCAATTAATCATGCTAATTAATGACAGATCCGCCGCTTACACCCAAATGTTATGGTTTCCGATTTAATTTATCTGATAAATTATTGGTCTGAGGGAACAAATACTTGGAATCTTATTGTATTCAGTACTAATCGGCTTACAGGAACCAATTTGAAACATTGCGTTTATTTATTTATGTTATGTTCATTTGTTTAAAGCCAAGGAGAATTATACAGCGGAGTTACAACAGACTTGGTTTGGAGGTATTCATTCAGGCCTTCAAGTCCTTTCTCTCTTCCAAATCCGCTCATTTTGTAGCCGCCGGTGGGGCAATCCACATCAAACGCTGAATAGCAATTGATCCAAATGGTTCCGGCACGGATCGATCTGGACACAGTGTTGGCCACATTTAAATCTTTGGTCACAATCCCCGCAGCTAGCCCGTATCGTGTGTTGTTGGCTCTCTGGATTGCCTCTTCAATGGTCCTACCAATTAAAGCCCCGGAGTTAGAAATGGGGGCAAAGTGCGCCAAAGGGGAAGGCGAAGGAAGAAGATCTGAGTGTTTTTTTTTTTGTTACCTGAATTTCATGAGGCATATGACAGGCCCAAAGATTTCATCCTTTCCAATTAGCATATCCTCCTGATCAAAGATGTAACCATGTGTTATCGGAGAAGTATAATCACATCTAGAAGATGAGATTTTGAGTGCTTACAGTGACGTTGGTGAAGATTGTTGGCTCTATGTAATACCCTTTGTCGGATAAAGGCTTGCCTCCGGTTACCATGGTTGCTCCTTCTCTTTTCCCATGCTCGATGTATGAGAGGATTTTATCATATTGAGTCTTATCAACCTACCATCACACATGATGCAGAGGTAAATTATATTGGACGTGTTTATTCCAGAAATTATATTAATTATGGGAATGAAACTTGAAACGATTCATTCCAGTTAACACATTTTATCTCATCACCTGCGGTCCTTGACAAACTTTAGGATCAAAAGGATCCCCAACAACCCAAGCTTTGGCCTTCTCGACCAACTTTGGTAGAAATTCATCATAGATGCCTTCCTGAACATAAACACGTGAACTTGCCACGCAAATCTCTCCCTGAAAAAGAAAACGAGGAAACAAAACTGTTTGTGGAGTTGCAGTGTGTAACAGAGTAGACAGCACAACAAACATAACCCGTAGGCAAGGTCTTAACATTAACAAGCCACTCTACCTTATTCATCAGTGCTCCTGACAGAGCAAGATCAGCAGCTGCATTCACATCAGCATCATCAAAAATTAGGAAGGGAGACTTGCCTCCTAATTCAAGTGTTACCGGTTTCAGATTGCTATTTCCTGAAGCCTTCATTATTTCCCGTCCGACTTCAGTTGACCCTGTAAAACACACCTGGAAGAAACAACAGCACATGTACAATGTAATATATACATACGTTCAAATCCCAGAAGGTAAACTTAAATTGTCTACATTTGTCAGTGGCATTGGTTAGAGCTAATTAACCTTATCAACATCCATATGAGAGGTGATGGCAGCACCAGCAGTTGGTCCATATCCAGGTACAACATTAAGCACTCCATCAGGAATTCCAGCCTGGTCCAAAATGTCAAAACAAAGAGTCAAACGCAATGGTACTCCTGCAAATCAATAGGGGTAAGGTCTGCAATAGCATAAGAGATAGCTATTCGACAATTTAAGCTTACAAGCTTAGCAAGATGAGCATAGAAGAGCGCCGTCAGAGGAGTTTGCTCGGCGGGCTTGACAATCATTGTGCACCCAGCAGCCATGGCTGGGCTAACCTTTGTGAAGAAAATAGTGGTAGGGTAGTTCCAGGGAGTTATGAGCCCCACAACACCAATTGGTTCTCGCAGTGTGTAGCCTTGCAATTCCCTAGACATTTTCAGCACTTCTCCGTGGATTTTATCTGCTGCACCTGCATAGTAACGCAGGTGGTTTGCGGCTGAGGGGATTTCCCTATCTTTGACCACGCCAAACAATTTCCCTGCATCAATTGTCTCCAATGCCGCTAGTTCTTCAACATTCTGCTCAATCAGGTCTGCGAATTTCATCATTATCCTCCCCCTGGCCTGATCACCATTCAAGCAGAACCAGTAAATATTAACATTAAGGATCACAAATTGACTTCTTACTAATTCATTGGTCATTTGCTTTCAAGTTCTTTTTCAGAATCATTTTGCGTTCAGGTTCATCTCCTACCATTTCCTTTTTCTTTTTGATTTCTTCTGATAAATTAGCCTGACTTCTATGCTTATTATAGCCCAGTTTAGACACTTAATCAAGAAACTAAGCTTTAACATTCCCTATTAGGAAGGGATGAAAGGTTTGGACAAAAGATTGGTCTTAATACTGGACTAATCAAAGTAACGATGACTTTTGAGTAGTAAGATACTAAGATTTAGATTGATTAACAAAAAGAAATATAAAGAACATACGAAACCGGACATCCGGGGCCATGGGCCATGGTCAAAAGCATGGCGGGCAGCCTTCACAGCCAAATCAATATCCTCTTTATCTCCTTCTGCAATTCTTGCAATCACTTCTCCAGTTCTTGGGTCTACAGTCTCGAATGTTTTTCCTGTTCAATATTTTTTTTGTTAAGAAAAAAAGAATCAACACGTGACGAGACATCGCTGAATTCTGATAGAGATTTAATAACTAATCCCATCCCAACTCCAAGAAACTTTCACCTTTACTATCTCACCACATCCCTAACTCCTAATTCGTTATTAAGCTCGCACCCATTATTATCTCATTTCTATGGTAGTTATTTTTTCATTCATAGCTGGTGCCATCCAGAGGTGCCAAATTGTTTCCGCATGATTATAAGTTCAAAATTGCAACTTTTTACAACCATAACAAGTTTGGTCAGTATTTTTTTTTTTAATTCAATATATCATATAAGCACTTGCATACACACTATATACCAACAATACAATATTGAACTTTTTATCTCTAAAATAATGTAAAATTAATAATATTATTCTCGAGATTCGGCTTGGGTAAGTCCACCCCCAATAAGCCTTTCCACCAAGTTATCTAATTAACTTGGGTAATGGAAACATATTTTCTCAATTTAATATGAATTTTATTAGTTTATTAATAAAATACTTATTGAATCGTAACTATTATGCAGATCAAAATGTAAATAATATCGATCTACCAAAGAAAATGTAAATAATATCCACCTCACTCCCATTTGGACCAACCATTTGGACCAAATTGATGTAGGGTTGGTCCAACAAATGTCACGTTTAATTGGTAAGTGATTTGACTCCGTTTGAGCAAAATTTCAAATTCGAGTTCTCATGTCTATAGAAAATTTTTATTTAGTGACTCATCCATTTATGGCCAAATCCAAACTAATGAAATAAGACTCTAAATACCTGATGAGAAACGAAAATAGAAAAAAAAACACCCCATTTAGAATACTTAATGTTTATCTTTGACAAATAGGAAAAAAAAACTTACTGTTCACCCTCTATTTAATAAACTTATTGTCATATCAAAAGTTAACCTCGCATAGGTCAGCAATGATGACAACGGTTTTACTAAGTAATTAATTTCATAATTCCGCGCATTATGGACCGAAAAGACCGAATGTGGACAAATCTTGGTACGTGTCATCAACTGGCTACACTGTGCTTTTCATCAGCGGGCAAAAGTCTCGAAGTACGCACAGGACATTATCACAAAACTATGATTATTTTGGGCCACATAGCTATAATAATTTTAGATAAGGTGGAACGCAATATTCTCTCACATATAAACACAAAACAGGGATGTGAGATTTATGAAATAATCACCACTACCCAGTATCAGTATGCACACATTAGTCAACACTGGATACTGTGATCGTGATTACGACTGAGTTCGCAAGCTTTAGCAAGAAGTGTCGTCAATTTGGTAGGAAAAAAAAATCATTTCCTACAGATTGGAGAGAAGGTTCATCGATCCTTTACAGGCAAGCCATAAAGGATGCAGTGTTCTCTGTATTTAAGTTAATATGAGCCTATCGCTCAAGAAAAGTTAAGATGAACCTAAACTTTGGCTCTGTAATAGAACAACGATGCACAGGTTAGGAAATCTGTCTGTGATAAGGTGTGCTTTGTTCAAATATGAACCGATTAAGACAAGAGGTGCCACAGATGAGTTTATGAATAGTTACATGGATGGTACTTGAAGAGAAAGTTACAGTTAACATACCTGAAACGGAATCGACAAATTCTCCATTAATGAAGAGCTTGTTGAACTTGATTGTTGGTATCTTGACAGAAGACTCATAGCTCCCTCCATTAGAGTGGGTTGCCATCTCTCTATGTCTCTCAGCAAACTTCTGGAGTGTGAAGGGGGCTTATGATAGTTGATACCAAGTTATAGACTCGGGGAGAGCGAGACTATTCTAATAAGTTTTTATTTGTCAGCAGACAGATAAGTTAAATTAATCACACAGTACAGAAGTTAAATTAATAATATAGTACCATTTTCCTACCCTTGAAAGTGACAACATGTCGGCGCTCATTGTGAAGAAAAAACAGAAAGAAAGATGGCCCTAGCTTCATGGAGAGTAAAATATGCTTATCTGGAAGTCACATTCTACAGGATTAATTAAGGATGGAAGTGTTTGGTTTTTTTTTTTTGAAAAAAAAAAGGTATCAGTGGTGTCATCATTGCTCCGTCAGTCTAGGCCTCGGTCAATACCGGTTATATCTTGGCATTAGACCCTCCTTATAGGAGAGACCGCCCAACCGGGGCACTAGCGGACACCCTCACCTGCTACGCGTCATAATATCGGGGAATCACCGGGCTTAACAGCCAACACCCCACCGTGTGGAAGGCCATATTCGGCCGCATCACACTATGAGACTTGACTGGAAGCGCCGGGACTCGAACCCGAGTCTTAGAGATGGCAGGTTGAAGGCCTTGCCACTGGGCCACCACCCCCGGTGGTGATAGAAGTGTTTGATTGGAGTCTTGATCCAATTCCACTAGTTTCGGACTAATGAGCTAATGCCATGTATATGCTAAGAACATGAGCATACTTTTTTTTGGGTGTACAAAAACGAGGCTTACAAGTCCAAATTTAGAGTTTGCATAGATCTAGACTCAATTCATGAGCATGTTTAATTTGTTTCTGAGACTTCTGACGGGAAAAATTTAAGAAGCTCAAGTAGGGAACAAGTCGATTTTTGGTCCCTGTACTCCCCTCAATTTTGAAATGTCAGCCATGTACCGATTTTTTTATGGATTTTGGTCCTCGTACTACCCAAAAAATATGGTTTTTGGTACTTCCGGCCACCGGACGGCCGTCGGTGACACATGTCACCATATTATTCGGCCACATCATCATGTGGGACCCACCGACCCGGGTCATCTTTCCAGCTGATTCGGGTGAAGCCAAGGTCGACCCGGGTTGGTTTGTCCCACATGATGATGTGGACGAATAATATGGTGACACATGTCGCCGACGGTTGTCCGGTGGCCGAAAGTACCAAAAACCATATTTTTTGGGTAGAACGAGGACTAAAATCCATAAAAAATCAGTACAGGGCTGACATTTCAAAATCGAGGGGAGTACAGGGACCAAAAATCCACTTATTCCACTCAAAGTAGTATTGATTGTATTTAACGTAGCTTAATTGCATCTGGAAAATTGAAAATTATGCAATTGTTATAAATATAGTTTTGATGCAGTGTAATACTTTCTGTAATAGAGAAGAAGCTAAGGAAGAAGAGGAAGAAGACGATGAAGCAATCGGGTGAAGAGCAGATGGCTTCGTTATTATCAGTTCATCACCTCATTTTTCATTCACTCAATATATATAGAAAATACAGATAGGGGTAGGTACCACATGACATTCACGTGGTTATTTTATAACACTCCCCCTTGAATGTCATTGTGTATTGGGTAGAATACGCTTAGGGAGAACTGCCTCATTAAAAACCTTACCAAGAAAAACCCTGTGGGATAAAAACTTGGTGAAGGAAAAAAGAGTGCAGTGCGTATTCTACTCCCCCTCATTTTGACCTCCCATGATTCCTTGATGTTATCATATGCCGATCTTCTTTGTCAACCTTTGGTGGTATTTGCAATGTAGACAGTATTATCTTCACAATTTAGAGCATCTTCCTTGCCCTCTTGCTTTTGTGGCCCTAATGATATAGCAATTTCATGTGTAAAGTTGTAGCAGATGTCCGTTTGTGCTTGATATGGATCAAATTAAGGACCTGCACCTGCAAAACCAACTATACTTTCTTCGGGCTTACAGAGTTAATATAATACCACGTTTATTATATCCCGAAGATAAGAGTAAAATCATATCTTGCCAAATAGACTTATGGCAAAAGCTTCAGGCTTTATATTACTAGTAATATAAATTTCACTTTGACAGGGTACTTCAGGACCAATCTAATTCTTTGATGAGATTTTTCATCTCAAATCCTTTTTGAAAACATAGCACGGAATTTGAAAGTTTCTTCAGGAGTTCCAATAATATTTAAATCACAAAAACACATATAGATATGAATTATCAACATAAGCAATAATGAATTCATGTGTATACTCATTTACACAATACATTTCCAAATTGGTTCGAACCATGTAAAGATCGAATTATCTTAATTTTGTATATTCCCGGGAATTAGTTACTTCAAACAACTTGAATCCTTCAAGGATTCTTATGCATATGTCATGACTTATGGATCCTTAAAAATAGGCTGTAATAGCATCCATTAGATGGATTTCTAATTCTTTTCATATATTGCCAGACTTATCAAATTCTGAAAATAATTGCAACCACCACAAGGGAGTATATCACCTCACAATTAATTTTCAGGTCGTTGGGTGAAAATTTGTGCTACAAGCCTTGCTTTATATCTCACTATGGTATTTTCTGCACAAATACCCACTTTAAGACCACTCGAATTTTACACCATCTGGTGTACGGATTACAGGTCCGAAAATTCTTCGCTTCTCAAGCGAGTCCAATACAGCCTTAATTATGTTTCTATTATGGACAATCACTGTGCGCCTACATTCATCAATGCAGGTTCATGATCCTCATTTTCATTTAGCGCTATAAAATAAATATTCCAAGTATTCCGTCGACGGTTATTTTTACGTCGGTTCCATCTTATTCCTGACACTGTAATTGAGATCTCACTATACACATTTATTTCAGGTACCTGAGTTACTTCTGGAACTTTATCAATTGTGTCAGAAAACCTCTTCTGGAGGATTTTCCTCTACTTGAGGACTTTTAATTTGAACCTCTACTGGAGGTCTTATTTTCTCACTAGGGCCATCTTTATTTCTTTGCTCCTTTTTCTTTATCGAGAATTTTTCTTTGGAACCGAGCATATTCTACGCTTCTGGCGTACTTTGGATTCATTTGCATATTTTAATTGTTCTCTAGGAACATTATTTCGAGCAGGAGCATTCGCATCTGGTATGGTCATATTTTTCAAACAAATATGTCTGGCAATTGACTTATCAAATTTTGCAAATGAATCATCTTTTGAACTTCAGGTTCACACTAATTCATTTGAGGATCAAAAATAGATATTGAATAACATTTTAATTATATCTTGATCCAACTACTTATTTCTTCCCCCTGATGTTGGGTAAATACTTTAAGCAAATATGTCTCCATTCTCAAATTAATGGTTTCAACTACTTTGTAACTGATAGAGATTTTATACCCAACATCTATTCCTTGCCTTGTTTAAAGGACCGATTTTACTATACTGTGGTAGAGCATTAAATACTGTACAACCAATGGTCCGAAGGTGGAAGATACTAGGTTTGTGACCATGAACCAATGGGGAGATCTTATGTTCTTATGATATCTTATTGGCTTGATGCACATTTGCTGTGTGTAAAATACCATGTTCTCAAACAGTAATATCTCTTTAGCAATGGTTCTGCAATCAATTGGAAATGTTCGCCCAGATCGGTTTGGGTTTATTTCCAACAATATACATTATCCATTGAAGAGATATACCAACATTATCAAGACATATAGTCTTACAAGATAATTAGAGATGTGTACCCGTAATTGGCTTAATCATAATAAGTGTGCAACATGCCAACTTGCGTCAGATAAGTACACAATTATACCATCTAGTCGATGCATCGATTTATCATAAAATTACCTAGATGGTTAACACGGCGGATTTATTAGTCCGCGTATATGTCCCTGAATTATTCCCAAACTTGCTGGTGATTCTAGGCCAATCTTACCTTAGGAAGGCCGAACAATTAATTTTCGTAGCAAACTAACACATGGAAATTCATTGATTGTAAAAACTTCTGGTTTTTCAATGAATAACCAAATAAATTTCGTGCATCATTATTGATCCGGGATGGCCCCATCCAGTCATGCCAAACAATAAATCCATGAACCAAGTTCAAGTTGGTGCCAGCTTCAGGCTGCGCAAACTGTGTATTTAAACATTTAAAATTGCTAGCTCCAGGCTAGTGCATTCCAGCTTTTGGCTGGATATGGTAAGTTTCAATTACTCAACTGCTAGCTTGTAATACATGTGTCAATATTAGGCTTATTTCTGTCACTCATGTCAAAAAGATCAGAATTATTGGACAATAAGTGGTGGCAAATTTTTCCAAAAGCAAAACCTCGAAGATTGAAAAGCTTTGGAGTTTACTGACAAATAATGCAAAGTTTTAATTACCGAAAAATCTTCTGGATCTTTTCGGAGACAGAAAAAGGGTCCACATTTGAAAAACTGACACCTAGCTGTCTAATCTCAGATTATAAGAAGGGGAGGCGGTTGAGACTGGAAGATGCAGAAAACTCAGAAAAACTCAACAAGACAAGAAAAATGCCTTCCCCAGCTACTGTTTTCTTTGTTGAGGGTGCCTCTCTAGGAAGAAGGAATTGGTTAGCTTATAGCATGGTAAATGAGCAGCAAGAGGAATTACCGAATGATCTGGCGAGAATTCCTCGTTTAGTGTTTGTTGATGAACTTTATTCATCTAGGTTCTTTATAACTCCTATGGAAGAAACATTCTTCCTAGAGTACCAAAGCAATCTAAGGGCTTCCTTTTATGGCTCTGCTAACTCTATTATATTTTTCATATCTAATAGACTGCAAGAATTTCAGCTAGAGCCTTCATGTCAAATTTTAAATCAAAGCAGTTATTATCAGGTTTCCATGATGGCTCGGAGCGTCCCAAGGGTGACTGGGCTACTACCTACATGGCCTAAGGTACGACTTTTACTATGGAATTGCAGGAACATATTCAAACTTATGCTCTTCTGGAGCGAATAAATTTTTTCTCATTTTGAGATTGTACATATTATGTAAAATAGTTGACATCCACACATATAACTCTCCTCCTTAGATGTCAACTTGCATTGTCTCCAGGACAAATGCTTGAGCCATTATTCTACAAGCGAATATAATAACAGTAAAGGAACATAATTAAATAAAATATAACAAATAATAATTAAACAGAACATAAAATAAAAGCTTTCAATAAAAATAACTTGCGCCTTCAGGGTAAGCAAGAACAATATCCATCTTCTGGTGGTCGTATAATGTCCATCTTCTGGTGGTCATGTCTTTCTTTATTTTTCCTTAAAGATCTGCGGGATCTTTTGGCAGTAAGACATCCAGTCTTTGCTGTATTTTCTCTTTTATTGCGTCTTCCAGAAGATATACATTTAAATACATTCAATGCCCATAACAAATTTCTTCTGGAAATTTTAAGGGCCTGGATACAAGTTTTGTAATATTAACATAATTCTAAAAATTAAATAAATAAAAAAAATATTGAAATAAAATAAACATGGGCCTTTTATAATTAGCCCAATTAAAATTAAATGACTAAAAAAAATAAAAGCAATGGGCCTTGTATTAGCCCAATCAGAACGTAAATTAAAGCAAGAAAATAAATATAATGGGTTTTTTATTTTTCATAGCCCAATAACCAAAAACTAAATGCACTGGGCCTTTTATGAGCCCATTTGTAATAAAAAAGCGGCTTAGCCGGCCAACAAATGAAATAAGGCGGCTTTGCAGCCAACAAAGAGATAAGGCGGCTTAGCCGGCCAATATTCAATATTAAGTAAAACATAATAATAGATAAAATATATGCCTACTCGATAAATCCTTCGGCTATATTAATTATCATATATATATATATATATATATATATATATCTTTCTCTCTCTTTTTTTTCGTTTTTTCTCTATTTTTCTCTCTCTTTTTTTTCTCTCCCTTTTTTTTCTCTCTTTTCCTCTTTTCTTTTCTCTCCTTTTCTTTCCTCCTTTTTTTTTTTAAAGATCGGGCCGAACAGTATTAGCCCAGCTAAGCCCGGGTCAAAGCAAATGGCCCAATATTAGGGTCCAAACCAGCCCAGCCTGGCCCGGCCCAACTCCAAGCCCAAGGTCCTTAAATAGAAACAGGCCGCGACCTGACCGCGAAACGGGTCGACCCGTCTCAGCCGGGTCGTCTCCTTCAACTCACGGGTCGCCCGCCGTTGTGAGTTGCAGGCGGCGACGCAAGGGCGGCAGACGACATGGGACAAGAGCAGCGACGACAGGAAGTTGATGGCGGTGTCGAGGCGCAGCTGTGGTGGCGCTGCAGCATGGCGGCGAGGAGAGGAAGCGGAGAAGCAGGCGGATCCGACGGGTTGTCTCGTCGGGTCTTTCTCTCTTGCCGGCACGTCCAGCGGCAGCGACGGGTGGGGAAAATGCTGTTCAGTCGGCGACGAGATAAGGATGCAGACGGTGGTGGCGGTAGCGCGAGGAGCGGCTCGGAGCTCTTAGACGTGAACAGTAACCAGAGGGGGTGACGTAACTGTTCACCTTCTTCCTATTTTTTTTTTTCGGATTTGGTTCGTTTCTTTTCTTCTTCGGGTAGAGGCGTTCGTGCTGATAACGTGTTATAAATATAGTTTTGATGCAGTGTAATATTTTCTGTAATAGAGAAGAAGCTAAGGAAGAAGAGGAAGAAGACGATGAAGCAATCGGGTGAAGAGCAGATGGCTTCGTTATTATCAGTTCATCACCTCATTTTCCATTCACTCAATATATATAGAAAATACCGATAGGGGTAGGTACCACATGACATTCACGTGGTTATTTTATAACAGCAATCAATTTTGCACACCTCTTTTCCATATTCTATTTTTTCATGCTTGACGAATGACAAAAATGCTCTTTTATGTTATCAGATCACCCGAAAAGATCCTCTTTCACTAGCTGCCAAGTTCCCTCTAATCAAATAGATTTGGAGGATCGCGTCCAATGTTATTTTATACTAACACACCATCAGTTTGGCCAGATGCCATTGACAATCATCCCTCTATTCATATAATTAATTGTGCAATGACTAAAGTGATTTACAAGCATTTCTGTACCATTAATGTTTGTATCTGTCAAATAGAATAGTAAAATTAACCAATGAACTTATAAATTCATTTCTCAGACGCTGCACTCTGGTATATGATAATGACTGTGTTAAAACAATAGCCCTTCGCTAGGGGGGTGAATAGCGATAATCGAATTAAAACGAAATAGGCAGGAATCAAATGCGGAATTGAAAGATTGAAGGACACAACCAATTTATCCTAGTTCACACACACTCTACTAGTGTGGCTAATCCAGCCCTTCAAGTCTCACTTGAAGATTTCACTATCTAGTGTTAAGCTTACGGGTGCTTAACAAACCGTTACAACCTAGGAATTCTAGTCACAAGAATCCTAAACCTGAGAGTTCAAGTCACATGAACCTCAACACACTTGCTTGAAGATACTTCACTTCAAGACTTCTCACATAAGAAGATATACCCTCTTCCTATGAATCTCAACAAGGGAACTAACCTCTCTTAAGGTGTATGAATATATAATTCAATCACTCAAACAAAGAACCCTCTCAAAGAGTAGATATGAGTATACAAATGAAGCTCTATGAAAGCAACTCTCAATTCTCAATAGGATATTGGCTCAATAATAATTTTTATGTATGTATGACAATTGATGCTTAAAATATGGAGAGTTGATTAATTGATAAACAGAGGTGTAAATGCTCTATTTATATGTCTAAAAACTTATATGACCGTTGGGGAAACAAATCAAAACATCTTTAGACAAATTGTCATGGGAAGGTGAAAAGTGTGTCTGCCCATGACGGCTGAACATCGATGTTCAAATCCAGGACATCGATGTTCTGGCCTTGAATATGCATTATAGGTCCAACGGTCACAAGGACATCGATGTTAAGAATGTGGACATCGATGTCCTGGCCAGCAAATATGAATTATTGGGCTAACGGTCACTAGAACATCGATGTTCTCAAAATGGACATCGATGTTGGCCAAAACATTGTCCAAGACCCGAGACCAAATAACATCGATGTTCCATAGCTGAACATCGATGTTTTGGACTTTTCCAAAACAATCTTAAAACCAGATTCAATAGGACATCGATGTTGTGAAATAGGACATCGATGTTCAAACTCTTCAAAGCCATTTTTAAGCATAACGGTCATGAGGACATCGATGTTCAGAAAATGGACATCGATGTTATAAACTACTGCCTACTTTTGGAAAAATTATTTTAGTGCAGGACATCGATGTTCCAATATTGGACATCGATGTTCAAAGCTTAGAAACCTTCTCGAAAGCTTGGTTTCAAGGCAGGACATCGATGTTCTTGGCTCGGAAGACATAAATATGATTGAAATAAAATTAAATTGATGCATGAGTAAAAGTGATTTTGTTTGAGCCAATAACTTAGAGACATTGAATGTTTAACCTTGTACAAAATTGAGTTCCTAACTCTTCTTTTTCGTCTTGCTTGATCTTGTCACATCCATTCTTGAACTCTTTGATGTCATAAGGCTTTGCTCTTGATTATTTCTTTTTGCTCCATAATAATGATCATCTTAATACAAGGTTGATTTGTCATTATCAAAACCTGAACGAGATAAAGAGATGTTAGCAAAACATTATTTTCAACAATTTCCCCCTTTTTGATAATGACAAACAAGTTGAAGTATGTGCTTATTAGTTCCCCCTATGTTTTAGCCATAATACCATTTAAGTTGAACTTTTTTTTAACTTGGTGTGTTTGAACTTGGTGTGCACATACATATTAAGTTATTTTCTCCCTTTTGGCATTAGCAAAAAGAAATTGAAAAGACAAAAACAAGCTCTTATTCAAATGAAGGAACATGAAAGATAACATAAGAGAAAAAATAGAATTAGGGGTGTTAGTTCCCCTCATCATCATCGTCATCTTCTTCATCCTCTGCAGCAACGTCTTCTTCTGCATTTGCCGCGTCCATGTCCATAGGATCGCCGGCCACAGTAGGATCATATGGCTCATCATCATCTTCTCCCTCAGCTCCGAAATCATAGCCCTGAAATGTTGTATGATAGGGTGGAGGTTGATAGTGGATTCTATCAAAGTAGGACAGAAGAGCATGCCCTTGGCGTTGAACTTCAAAGTCAATGCGATCAATGGACCGTCCCATGCTATTAACACTCATTTTAAGATGGGTAAGAGAAGCTGCAATCGATTCAAGAGTGACGATAGAAGCTTGAGGAGCCAGTTCGGGACGAGTTGGTGCTGCTGAACTCTCACCCGAGGGAATCCTGGGTGCTTGCTCGGGTCTACCAGTTCGGAAGCTGTCATCACTAATTGCCCACGTCTTGGTATGAGAGACTTGGGGACCTTCCCGAGCATCAATGCCGGCTTGTAGGAGAACACGATACTCCGAATGAATAGAATGAATTGTTGTTCTTTTGGAATGGGCGGTACGGACAACCTCCGTGAAACCAAGCGCTTGCAAAAGAGGAGCTTCATGGGTCGTGATGAAATGAGGACCGCCATAAGAGGCAATATCCTCACCCTGAAATGGTAAGCCGGAAACGGCCCCGAATTGCTCGAGAGTCAAAGAGATAGCAATTCCATTCACCTGAGCTGTTAACACGTCACCATCGCGATTGAGGGTGGAGTAGAAGGCTTTTGTAAAATCGGCACTATATTGATGGCTTCGGTTGGTTACAAAGTCCCACAATCCAGATGCTCGAAGGTGCTCTTCAAGCCTTGTGTAGTTCTTCTCCCTCGGATACGAGACCGGAAGATACCGGGGAGGAAAAATTTGACGAGTGTGAAAGAGTGATTGATAGAGTGCGAGTTGTGCACGTGAGGTGAACCAAACAGCTGATTGGTCATTCAAAGGAAATCGAGGAGAAGAAGATGAAGGACCTCCTCGTGTAGTTGGTTGTCGTATGGGTGTTTTTGCACGGGATTTAGTCTTCCCCATGATTGAAGAAAGAAAGGTAGATAGATAGTGTGGAAATTATGAAGAGTGTGGATAGGTTAGAGGGAAAGGAGAGCTGAATTCACTTTGAAGAAGAGAGGATGGAGATAGAAAAAGTGAAGAATAGTGTATTTTATACATGAGACAATGGCTAGTAACGGCTAGTAACGGCTATATTTTTTAAATTTCAGTAGTTGAACATCGATGTTCCAGCTCGTGACATCGATGTTGTGTACTGTTGGGTTTATTCTGGAATTGTCTAACGGCTCTATTTTTTTAAAAACAAAACCTGAACATCGATTTCCGTTATTTGAACATCGATGTTATTTGCTCTCGGGTTCGAGTCTTGTAAAAACTGGGAATGAGAGGACATCGATGTCATTATTCAGGACATCGATGTTATGTGCTCTCGGGTCCATTCTATGGAACGTTTAAGCGAATCGAACATCGATGTCCGGATTTGGGACATCGATGTTTTATGCCCTTGGTTGTGTGAAACACTGATGTTGAAAGAGAAATACGGAAGGAAGAGAATACTTACTGAACATCGATGTTCCGATACAAAACATCGATGTTGTATGGGCTTTACATGTTTTGTCCAATTTGTGGTTCTTCCGGTTCCCCCTGTCTTTTGGCCTTAGTGAGGGGTACCTGCAAAACTTAGTTAGACGAGCCTCGGGTGCTCAAGTTAGCAAAGATAATACACTAGTTTTAGTAAAATGAAACATGTGTAACAATTTTAAGATATAGTGAGGAAGCCTCTCTGCCACCAAGAAACATTTTCTCCTTGTCGTAAATGCACCGGGCTCGTGAAAATGTCTTGTCAGTTAGACTTTGGTTGCCTCTGATGCCCGACTAATCAGACAGTAAATCCCCGTGATGAATCAATAATTAATTCGATGCCAAGATTTTCAAAAAGTAGATGCTTGATTATCGGAAAAATTGGCGGTTAGTAATAAATGAATTGTCAAAGTTAGCCTGTAATAAATGCATGAATAAAGGCATCAAACGAAGGAGCCAGAGTTCACAAATAATGCATGATAGTTATGACTTGAAAGCGTATAAACAATTGCATCCCGTATTTAATTAAAGGTAAGACGAGTATTGGTGTGTGCTGTGGCAATAATTTCAAAGAAAGTAATCTTTGAAGGGACACAACCAGTTGGCACCAAAGTGTAGAGTAGTCAGCCTTTTGTAGTTTTTCGGCAATAGGTGCGGTTCAGGCTATGAAACAGTGATAAACAAACTTGCTATAAAAGGGCAAGGCATTGATTAGTCAATAATCAAAAGAGTAGAAGTAAAGAAAGAAAACATTTCTGACTAAAGAGAGAAAATACAAAACCTCAATAACAAGAATGCCTGCCCCATCCTCCGTATTCTTTGTAGAGGGAGCCTCCTTAGGTAGGAGAAACCGATTGGCTTATAGCTTAATAAATGAGCATGAGGAGGCACTGCCAGAGGAACTTGGACGGATTCCTCGATTGGTCTTTGTAAATGAAATCCATTCGACCCGGTTCTTCGTCACCCCTATGGAGGAGACCATCTTCTTGGAGGATCAAAATTCCCTTCGAACATCCTACTATGGTACAGCTAATTCAACTATGTTCTTCATTTCTGACAGGTTTCAGGAGTTGCTGTTGGAGCCGTCTTATCAAGCTCTGAACGATAGCAGTCACTACCAAATCTCAATGACAGCTCGGAGCGTTCCTCGAGTAGGGTTCATTCCGCCGACTTGGCCAAAGGTTCGTCTTCTGGTATGGAACTGCAGAGGGATCACAAGACGCTCCCAAGACTTGTTCGGACCCTGCGAGACTTGAAGAACCAGTATAAACCAAATATGGTTCTTCTAACAGAAACTTTCTGGCAGGCTGGAGAAAACCACGGAGTTATTCCTTTACGTTTTCCATCAGCGCACCGGTTCGAGCTTTCGGGTCAGAACAATTCTGGAGGAATGTGGTTCTCATGGAACGACAGCGTTAGGGTTAACATAGTTAATACTCCTACTAGTTTTACTGTCACAGCTGTTTCAAATCGTTAGGAGCACATTGTAATAAGCCTGTTTATCTTTTAGCATATGAAACATTATGAGATAATGTGAGCGTGTAATATGTTTTATGCAAGTGTGTCTTTGTAAAATATGTAATCAAGTATGATTGTAGCATAGAATGTATGTAAGAGTCATTGTATCGTGTGATTGTAAGATATCAATAAAAGTGTTTATGTTTCCAGCATGTGTATGACATAAAATTCTTCCATGTGAATGTTCATCAACCAAGCTAGTGTTTCTCAACTCGATCAATTGTGCACTAACTACATGCTTGACTTAAATTGAAAGAAATCTGAATATTCTTCTTGAAACACTTAGTCATGAACATGCTACCTAAATTTCTTAACTTAAGTGAGAAAGTTAACTTATGTCTAAGCTATGAAAATGCAACAAAGACAGACAATCGATGTTCACAATTTACACATCGATGTTTTTATCCACTGGATAGAAATTTTAAACTGCTTGGTAAGAATAACATCGATGTTTATTAAGTGAACATTGATGTTTAAAAGCTACTGGAAAAATGAAGTTCTTACCGAACATCGATGTTTGATACAAAACATCGATGTGCATGCTCGATTTGTGGCTTGGCAGCTCTTATTGGAACATCGATGTTTTCTAGACAACATCGATGTTTTTCAGCTACTGGTTGAAAAACACAAGTGAGCTTAAAATCATGGAACATCGATGTTTCAAGAATTAACATCGATGTTATCATCTTTTGATCCTTGCACTTCTGTCGAAATTGAATAAGTGTGGCCACATTCAAGAACTTGGATGCTTCTTTGGTTATTTGCTTGGAGCATCCGCAATCAAGGTACCAAAGTACACTTGATGCCTTCAAGCATGCCTGCAAAACAAATCAAAGGGATTTTGGTACCCAAATCTTTTTGGGTCCTTGATGGTTAGAAACATGTCGATTATAGAGCTTATCTTGTGCGCAATGTCTATGCCTAGTAAAACATACCGGGGCAATGTGACCTATTCTGTTACAATAGTGGCAAATGACATTTGGATTGTACATCCTTCTAGGTTGATAGTAATTACCATTTTGATTATGTCTATGCATTCTAGTAAACTTGTTTTCCTTAGGTATAACCCTATTTTCCCTAAATTGAGTCATATGTTTCCTAGGTTTAGTATATTGTAGCCTTTCATTTTTAGCGGTGTGTACATGTGATCTTGCAACATTAGCATTTGATCTACCATAGTAGGCATACAATCTAGCATAGTGAGATTTTCCACTACTTGCATTTGATCTTGCATTTTGTGCATATGACCTTCTATGATGAGTACATGATCTTGTGTCATGAACATGTGATCTAATATGATAAGTAGAAGATGAAGCATCATGTTTATGTGTCTTAGCATTAAGCACAGTAGGTTTGACATCATTTGACACATTAGATGCACCTAATCCTTCTTTTTGTGTTGGACTTCTTTGTTGTCCTAGAAGAAGATTAAGACTATCTCTACCATTAGTAAATTTCTCTAATGTTTTCTTCAAATCATCAACTTGATGCTTAAGAGATTCATTCTCTTTTCTCAATTCAACACAAGAACATACATCAGAAGATATTTTCTCATTAAGTTCATTGCAAGACATATTGAGAGCATGCTTTTCCTTTTCAAGCTTATCATTTTCACTTGATAACTTATCTTTATCTTTAGATAATAATTCTACATTATTTTCTAATGTCTTGTTCTGTTTCTTTAAGTTCTTATTAACATTTGAAATAGAAATGAATTTACTATACAGTTCACTAAATGCATCTTGCAGCTCTTCAAATGTATAATCATCATTCGAATAGGAAGTACTTACCTCTTCCGGAGATTCTTCCTTTGCCATGGAGCAGAGGTTGACAGTCTCATCTTGCTTGCTGTCGGTTTCCTCATAGATGATTCCCAGCATTTCCCACATCTCCTTGGCTGTTGCGCAGCGCGAGATTATTTGATAGTCATTCGGATTGACCGCACATTGGAGCATGTGTATCGCCTTGGAGTGGTTTTCGATTCTCTGGACGTCATCTTCGTTGTACCCTGCTTCCGTCCTTGTTGGAACTTGAACATCATTCTTTATCACCAGCCAAGCTGCGAAATTATTGGCTTGGATGAAGATTCTTATCCTTTCCTTCCAATATGCGTAATTTGCCCCGTCAAAGAATGGTGCACGGGTAGTGGATTGTCCTTCAGTGATTCCTGCATACAAATAATTTGAAGAAGCCATAAAAAGTTTCCTCTCAAACGGTAAAGTTTTTCAGAGAGTTAGGCTCCGCTACCAATTGTTAAAACAATAGCCCTTCGCTAGAGGGGGGGTGAATAGCGATAATCGAATTAAAATGAAATAGGCAGGAATCAAATGCGGAATTGAAAGATTGAAGGACACAACCAATTTATCCTGGTTCACACACACTCTACTAGTGTGGCTAATCCAGCCCTTCAAGTCTCACTTGAAGATTTCACTATCTAGTGTTAAGCTTACGGGTGCTTAACAAACCATTACAACCTAGGAATTCTAGTCACAAGAATCCTAAACCTGAGAGTTCAAGTCACATGAACCTCAACACACTTGCTTGAAGATACCTCACTTCAAGACTTCTCACATAAGAAGATATACCCTCTTCCTATGAATCACAACAAGGGAACTAACCTCCCTTAAGGTGTATGAATATACAATTCAATCACTCAAACAAAGAACCCTCTCAAAGAGTAGATATGAGTATACAAATGAAGCTCTATGAAAGCAACTCTCAATTCTCAATAGGATATTGGCTCAATAATAATTTTTATGTATGTATGACAATTGATGCTTAAAATGTGGAGAGTTAATTAATTGATAAACAGAGGTGTAAATGCTCTATTTATATGTCTAAAAACTTATATGACCGTTGGGGAAACAAATCAAAACATCTTTAGACAAATTGTCATGGGAAGGTGAAAAGTGTGTCTGCCCATGACGGCTGAACATCGATGTTCAAATCCAGGACATCGATGTTCTAGCCTTGAATATGCATTATAGGTCCAACGGTCACAAGGACATCGATGTTATGAATGTGGACATCGATGTCCTGGCCAGCAAATATGAATTATTGGGCTAACGGTCACTAGAACATCGATGTTCTCAAAATGGACATCGATGTTGGCCAAAACATTATCCAAGACCCGAGACCAAATAACATCGATGTTCCATAGCTGAACATCGATGTTTTGGACTTTTCCAAAACAATCTTAAAACCAGATTCAATAGGACATCGATGTTGTGAAATAGGACATCGATGTTCAAACTCTTCAAAGCCATTTTTAAGCATAACGGTCATGAGGACATCGATGTTCAGAAAATGGACATCGATGTTATAAACTACTGCCTACTTTTGGAAAAATTATTTTAGTGCAGGACATCGATGTTCCAATATTGGACATCGATGTTCAAAGCTTAGAAACCTTCTCGAAAGCTTGGTTTCAAGGCAGGACATCAATGTTCTTGGCTCGAAAGACATAAATATGATTGAAATAAAATTAAATTGATGCATGAGTAAAAGTGATTTTGTTTGAGCCAATAACTTAGAGACATTGAATGTTTAACCTTGTTCAAAATTGAGTTCCTAACTCTTCTTTTTCGTCTTGCTTGATCTTGTCACATCCATTCTTGAACTCTTTGATGTCATAAGGCTTTGCTCTTGATTATTTCTTTTTGCTCCATAATAATGATCATCTTAATACAAGGTTGATTTGTCATTATCAAAACCTGAACGAGATAAAGAGATGTTAGCAAAACATTATTTTCAACAGACTGTAGCTATATTTTCCCAGAATTGTAGCGGATTACAAGTACGTGATGATTCGTTTCAGGGGAGGAAATAAGATTGCAATTCTTAAAGGCTATGTTTGGTACACAAGGAATGGGAATGGGAATAGGAATGAGATTCTTATTCTATTTTATTTTATTTTGTTTGACCATGAACAACCTTGCTTCAGAATTTATGTCTTAGATTATTGTCACTCTAGTACTTATGTCTTAGATTATTGCCAACCAAATAACAAAATTATTCAAATTCCGTTTCTATTTCAATTCCAAGTCTACCTAGGGAGATTAAATTTCTTCCAAGCTCCAGCACGTGCCTCACATTTACAAAAGTCTTCACAAATCCATCATGCAATTTGATCTTCACAGTACCAGTACCATGAATTTTTAATTCATGATTATCCGCTAATGCTACTGCTTCTTCACCACTGCAAGGCTTGTAACTGCTAAACAACTCCTTATTTGCACAAATATGAAACGAACAGGCAGAGTCTAGAATCCATGAATCTTCAACTTTGTGCTCACCTTTTCCTTCTTGTATCAGGAAGGCATCACCATCCGAATCATCTTCGACAATCGCAGTCTCACCAGACTTCTTGCGATTTTTCTTTACTTCTTCCATATCCTTCTTCATCTGCTCACAATAAAATTAGATATGGCCTTTCGCGTGACAGTAGTAACACTCTTTATCTCTGTAATCAACTCTTCCTCTTGAACCAGATCTAGAATTTCTACGAAACATGTTAGACCATGAAGGGCTCCTGCCACGGTTAACCTCTGCTACGACAACTTCTTCACCGGTACTGCTACTAGACTAGTTCAACTTAAAATTCTCCATCAGTACTGCTGTCACATCTGCAACTGAAAGAGTCTATTTCCCAACACACAGCGAATTCCTCAAATTGTCATACGAACAGGGAAGAGACATCAACAGCATCAAGGCCTTATCCTCTTCTTCATACTTCACATCAATACTAGCCAACTCCTTACAACATGTGTACCTTCGTGCATCTTCATCTGGTATAATTCCTTCTTCATAAACAACCTGTTTGTGGGTGACTTCGACATGTAGATATCTTTTAATCTGATGGTACTGGCAGCTCGCTGCTCGAGCTCCTCCCAATCTTCATCCTTCATGTCCTTTGGCTTCTTTTCCTTGCCAAAGAGCGTCTTCATCAACCCTTGTTGTACCAATAGATCTTTAACGTTGCTTTTCCAGAGACTGAAATCCTTCTTGCCATCAAACTACTCCACCTCAAACTTTGTGCCTGAAACCGCCATCACGAACCTTTATCGAACCCGCGCTCCACTACTAGTTGTTGGGGAAAACTGCAAAAGATTCGCAGAAAAATAAAACTGGACACAAAGATTTAACGTGGTTCGGCCTTAATCTTGCCTACGTCCATGAACTTCTTCTCTTCACTAATATAAAAATATTAGTACATCAATCCTCCCAAGAAAAATACTCCTCTCAAGTCCTAAGACTTTTCTCTATACTTTTTCTACTCTAGCCGCAGACCCACAACTACTTTACAGCTCTACAAAAAACTACCCATAACCTCCTATTTATAATAACTAAAGAGCTACTACTTGGAGGACACTCCAAACAAAATTAATTGTCTTACTTTTCCTTCAAGCCAAAATCTATCTTGGGCCAAGTCCAATTGAAGCCCAAATTCCAACATGAGCTATTGCACATATATGCTTAGAGACATGAGCATACATTTTTTTTGGTGTACAAAATGAGGAGTTGACATAGATTTACACTCAATTCATGAACATATGTTAATTTGCATCTAACGGGAAAAATTTAAGATGCTCATGTAGCATTCATTGTATTTAACGTAGCTTAATTGCATCTGGACAATTGAAAATTATGCAATCAATTGACATCTTGTTATAAAATATACACATGGATTTTATTTCTCTACCTACCTTTCCCCTTGTCCTTGTATAAATATTTAATAAACCCAATGAAGAATATAGAGCATATGAGCTCGGCTCTTCCCCTTCCTTCCATTTTTCTGCTCATCTCTCCCTCTTACAATCTTCTTCCTTCAATTCTATTCTTCATTCAACAACAATATTTACAACACGTTATCAGCACGATAACGCCTCTACCCGAGCAAGAAGAAAACCCGAGCATGATGAAGACTGAGGAAGAAGTAAAATGGCAAAAAGAAAAAAAAAACCAAAAGATTCTGCACACGGTTACTGTTCATCAGTAATCGTTCCGTGCAACTACCCGTCTCACCACCCCTACCGTCGGCATCCTCACCCCATCGCCGACCAGATGCCGTCACCTCCGCCCGGTTTCCGCCACTGACGCGCCGCCACAGGGAGAAGACCCGACGAGAAATCCACGGATCCTCTTCCCCGCTCCACTGTCAACGCCACCAGCAGCGTCGCACCGTTTTCCCGCTGCCACTTGTGTCGCCGCCGTGCCTGCGACACCTTTCTCGCACTGCTGCGCTGCCGCCGCCACCTATGGGTGCAAACCCGTGATTTGCCAGGTCGCAACCCGTTTAGACGGGCGGGTCGAGGCAAGTTGAAGATGACCCCGGCCCGTTTCTGCAACCGGGTCGGATCCGGGTCTGGGTCGGGTTTTTGACCCGCGAGTTGTGGGTTTCGGGCCTGGGCTGCACTGTGCGGCCCAATTCCTAAAAAAAATCTAGGCAGGTACTATTTACGGCCCAACCCATTAAAAAAAAACCAGAAAAGGAAAGAAAAAAAGAGAAGAGAGAAAAAAAGGGAAGAGAAGAAAGAAAAAAAGAGAAAGAAAAAAAAATGAAGAAAAGGGGAGAGGATGGAAATATATATATCGGAATAGTAACCGGATATTAATATGCTATATATTAGATATTATTGCTGAAAGATTTATCGAGTAAGCATACCCTCTATTATTATATTTTACTTAATATTCAATATTGGCCGGCTAAGCCGCCTTAGCTCTTTGTTGGCTGGCAAAGCCGCCTTGTTTCATTTGTTGGCCGGCTAAGCCGCCTTTTATCGAGTAAGCATATTTTATGTTTTTATTTAAATTACGATTGGGCTATTAAAAGGGCCCACTGCATTTAAATTTCGGTTATTTATTGGGCTATGAATAGGCCCATTATATTTATTTTCTTGCTTTAATTTACATTTTGATTGGGCTCGTACAAGGCCCATTGCATTTTATTTTCGTTTATTTAATTTTAATTGGGCTAATTAATAAAAGGCCCATGTTTATTTATTAAGTTTTTTATTTATTTAATTTTGGAATTCTGTTACAAATATTGGAGGCCCTTAGAATTTCCGAAAGAAATTTGTTATGGGCATTGAATGTATTTAAATGCAAATCGTCTGGAAGACGCAACAAAAAGAGAAAATAAAGCAAAGACTGGATGTCTTAATGCCAAAAGATCCCGCAGATCTTTGAGGTAAATAAAAGAAAGATATGACCACCAGAAGATGGATGTTGTATGACCACCAGAAGGTGGATATTGTATGACTATCCGAAGATGAATACTGTTATTTTCTTGCTTACCCTCAAGGTGCAAGCCAATATATATTAAATAATTTTATTTTATGTTTCACTTTTATTATTATGTGTTATTTTATTTTATTTACTTTACAGTATTTTATCATCGTTTCTAGAATAATGGCTTAGGCATTTGTCCTGAAAACAATGCAAGTTGACATCCAAGGGGAAGAGTTATATGTGTGGATGTCAACTATTTTACATAACATGTACAATCTCAAAATGAGAAAAAGATTTATACGCTCCAGAAGAGCATAAGTTTGAATATGTTCCTGAAGAACGCACGTTTTTCTATGATCTAGAAGATCATATATTTACGCTCTGGAAGAGCAAATACTCTTGAAGAGTACAGAAACTCCCACTTACAGTAATAAAAGATATTATCATGGATCCCGTCGAATTGACTCTGCTCTATTCCCTGAAGCGAATAAGACAGTATAATTGTGCATGTGACTGTGAATGAGGTTATAATGGCAAAGCTAAAATAAAACATGTATATTATTGCAAAATGGATCCATTACTTGAGAACACCCACATAAAGGAATTGTTCTCATACAAAAGTTGAAATAATTATTTATCTGTTGGGTACAACATTGACTCTAAGACTCTGAGCCTCGCTGTTGATGTTGACCCTAACACTGTCGTTCCAGGAGAACCACATACCACTTATATTGTTTTCTCCTGATATCTCAAACCGATTCGTTGGAGGAAAACGAAGTGGAATCACACCATGATTTTCTCCTGCTTTCCATGAAGTCTCAGTAATCAGTACCATATTAGGCTTGTACTAATTCTTCAGATTCCTTAAGGTACGCACAAAGTCTTAAGATCTTCTTGCTACACCCCTGCAATTCCATAGTAAAAGTCGTACCTTAGGCCATGTAGGTGGTAACCCAGCCACCCTTGGGACGCTTCGAGCCATCATGGAAGCCTGATAATAACTGTTTTGATTTAAAATTTGACATGAAGGCTCTAGCTGAAATCGCTGCAGTCTATTAGATATGAAAAACATAATAGAGTTAGCCGAGCCATAAAAAGAAGCCCTTAGCTAGATTGCTTTGATCCTCTAGGAAGAATGTTTCTTCCATAGAAGTTACAAAGAACCTAGATGAATAACGTTCATCAACAAACACTAAACGAGGAATTCTCGCCAGATCATTCGGTAATTCCTCTTGTTGCTCATTCACCATGCTATAAGCTAACCTATTCCTTTTTCCTAGAGAGGCACCCTCAACAAAGAAAACAGTAGCTGAAGAAGGCATTTTTTTTGTCTTGTTGAGTTTTTCTGCATCTTCCTGTCTCAACCGCCTCCCCTTCTTATAGTCTGAGATTAGACAGCTAGGTGTCAGTTTTACAAATGTGGACCCCTTTTTCTATCTCCGAAAAGATCCAGAAGATTTTTTGGTAATTAAAACTTTGCAATATTTGTCAGTAAACTCCAAAGTTTTTTTTTTCAATCTTCGAGGTTTTGCTTTTGGAAAAGTTTGCCACTACTTTAATTATTGTTCAATAATTCTGATCTTTTCCGACATGAGTGGCAGATATAAGCCTAAAATTGGCACATATATTGCAACCTGAAGCTAGCAATCTATGTTAATAAACTTACCATATCCAACCAGAAGCTGGAATGCACTAGCCTGAAGCTAGCAATTTTAAGTATTTAAATACACAAGTTTATACAGCCCGAAGCTGAGACCAAACTAGAAGTTAGCTGATAAATATATAATTTATAGCTAGTATGCACCAGCCAGAAGCTGGTAAATAATTTTTCTAAGATATTCAGCCTGAAGCTGGCACATAAATAGCAGCCTGAAGCTGGCACTAACTTGGAGTTGGTACATAGACTTATTGTTTGGCATGATCGGTTGGGCCATCCCGGATCCATAATGATACACAGATTTCATTCGGTTGAAAAACCAGAAGTTTTTACAATAAATGAATTTCCATGCTGCGGAAAAACAAAATTAATTATTCAGCCTTCCTATGATGAGGTTGGCATAAGAACCACCAACAAGTTTTTGGGACATATACGCGGACTAATAAATCTGCCTATGTTAACCAGCTAGGTACTTTTATGATTATCGATGCATCGACTAGATGGTTTATTGTGTACTTATTAGACGCAAGTTGGCATGTTGCGTGCTTATTATGTTTAAGTCAATTGTAGGTACACATCCCAAATTATCTTGAAAGACTATATGTCTTGATAATGCTGGTATATCTCTTCAATGGGTAATGTATATTGTTGGAAATAAACCCAAATCGATCTGGGCGAACATTTCCAATTGATTGCAGGACCATTACTAAAGAGATATTACTGTTTGAGAACATGATATTTTACATGCAGCAAATGTGCATCAAGCCAATAAGATATCATAAGATCATAAAATCTCCTCATTGGTTCATGGTCACGAACCTAATATCTTCCACCTTCGGACTATTGGTTGTACAGTATTTAATGCTCCACCACAGCATAGTAAAACCAGTCCTTTAAAGAAGGCAGGGAATAGATGTTGGGTATAAAAATCTCCATCAGTTACAAAGTTGTTGAAAACATTAATTTTGAGATTGAAGACATATTTGCTTAAAGTGTTTACCCAACATCAAGGGGAGGAAATAAGCAGCTGGATCAAGATATAATTAAAATGTTATTCAATATCTATTTTTTGATCCTCAAACGAATTAGTTTGAACTTGAAGTTCAAAAGTTGATTCATTTGCAAAAATTTGATAAGTCAATTGCCACACATATTTATTTGAAAAGTGTGACCATACCAGCTGCAAATGCTCCTACTCGAAATAATGTTCGAGAAGAACAAGTATAGTATGCAAATGAATCTAATGTACGCCAGAAGCGTAGAATATACTCGGTTCCCAAAGAAAACAAACATTCTCGATAGAGAAAAATGAGCAAAAGTGATAAGATGGGCCCAGTAAGAAAATAAGACCTCTAGTAGAGGTTCATATTAAAAGTCCTCAAGAAGAGGAAAATCCTCCAGAAGAGGTTTTCTGACACAATTGATAAAGTTCCAGAAGTAACTCAGATACATGAAATAAATGAGTATGATGAGATCTCAATTACAGTGTCAGGAATGTGATGGAACCGACGTGAAATAACCGTCGACGGGGTATTCACTTATATAGCGCTAAATATTATGAAAGAAAATGAGGATCATGAACCTATATCTTTTGATAAACGTAGGTACAGAATGATTGGCCAAATAGAGAAACCTAATTAAAAGCTGTGTTAGACTCGCTTGTGAAGCGAGGAATTTTTCGGACCTGTAGTCCGTACAACAGTGGTATAACACTGGTCGATTATAAATAAGTGTTTGTGCGAAAAAGGGGGAAAGGACGGCTTTCGCACAAAGCACAGCTTGTCGCATATTGCACAAGATTTTACTCGAATGACCTGGTATTAATTGTGAGGAGAAATACTCCCCTGTGGTGGATGCAATTATTTTAGATAAGTCTGGCATAATATGAAAAGAATTAGAAATGCATCAAATGGATGCTATTACAGCTTATTTTTTTTATGGATCCATAAGTCATGATATTGCATGAGAATCTCTGAAGGATTCAAGTTGCTTGAAACAACAAATTCCTGGGAATATATTTAATTATATTGATCTTTATAAGGTTTGAACCAATTTAAGTATCTATAATGATTCTCACATATATGCTTAATATGTTTTATTTGATCCATGTGTGAATTTATCATTATTGATGATTAATAGTTTAGATACTATTATTGTAATTTAAATATTATTGGAACTCCTGAAGAAGTTTCCAAAAGCTGTGCTATATTTCAAGAAAGAGTTTGAGATGAAAATCTCATAGAAGAATTAGATTGGTCCTGAAGTACCTTGCTAAAGTACAATTTATCATGCTAGTAATATGAAGCCTGAAGCTTATGCCATAAACCTATTGGCAAGATATTGGTTTTGCAGATGCAGGTCTATTATTTGATCCATATAAAGCACAAAGCAAATACCTGAAGTATCATGGCAAGCACAAAACGCTACCAAAAGGCAGATGATGTTATACATGAAACTAGTCAAGATTGTGTTTGGCTACATTTGAAGATGCTGCATCCTCAAGAATCATATAGATAGCGAGGCAGATGCTCCTATTTTACATGTAGAGCTGCTATATCATTGCAACCACAGAAGCAAGATAGCAAGGAAGAAGCTCCAACGACAAAATATGAAGATAATGCTATCTAATTAAAGTAATGATGTATCAAAAGTGATTGGACAAAGCACGCGCCACCAGAAGTTGACAAGGATGATTGGCATGCAACGACATCAAGAAATCAAGAGAGGCCAAAATGAGGGGGAGTAGAATACGCACTGCACTCTTTTTTCCTTCACCAAATTTTTATCCCACTGGATTTTTCTTGGTAGGTTTTTAATAAGGCAGTTCTTCCAAAGCATATTCTACCCAATGTAAAAATAACATCCAAGGGGGAGTGTTATAAAATATACACGTGGATGTTATTTCTCTACCTACCTTTCCCCTTGTCCTTATATAAATATTTAATAAACCAATGAAGAATATAGAGCATATGAGCTCGGCTCTTCCCCTTCCTTCCATTTTTCTGCTCATCTCTCCCTCTTCCAATCTTCTTCCTTCAATTCTATTCTTCATTCAACAACAATATTTACAACACATCTGGAGTATATGCGCTTCTCTTTTCCATTTTCTATTTTTTGATGCTTGACCAATGACAACTGGCTCTTGTGTGTTATCAGATCACCCGAAAGGTTCCTCTTTCACTAGCTGACAAGTTCCTTCTAATCAAATAGATTTGGAGGATCGCGTCCAATGTTATTTTATACTAACACACCATCAGTTTGGCCAGATGCCATTGACAATCATCCCTCTATTCATATAATTAATTGTGCAATGACTAAAATGATTTACAAGCATTTCTGTACCATTAATGTTTGTATCAGTCAAATAGAATAGAAATAATTAACCAATGAACTTATAAATTCATTTCTCAGACGCTGCACTCTGGTATATGATAATGACTGTAGCTATATTTGCCCAGAATTGCAGCGGATTACAAGTGGGTGATGATTCGTTTCAGGGGAGGAAAAAAGATTGCAATTCTTTAAGTGTACAAACACTTATTTTTAGTTCTTTTTAAAAAAAGCATAAGACTACAGACCTGTTGGAATACAAGTATGATTATTTAGAAACAAGGGTTGCTCTACCACACTCCGGAGACCTGCAATAATATATGCTCACAGCCAAGGAGAATTGTGAAGGGGAGTAGCAACAGACTTGACTTGTAGATACTTGTGAATAGCATCCATGCCGAGGTCTCTTCCAAATCCGCTCATCTTATATCCTCCATAAGGACAGTCGTCATCAAATGCAAAATAGCAATTGATCCAAATGGTTCCAGCCCGGATAGATCGCGATACGGTGTTGGCCACATCCAAGTTCTTGGTTATAATTCCAGCTGCAAGGCCGTATTGTGTATTGTTCGCGCACTTAATTCCTTCCTCAATAGTCCTGCCCGTGACCAACAAATTAGGAACATACAGGAGGAAATGACCAAATGAAAATGATCAATGTTTGCATTATATAGGAAAGAGTTAAGGAATCGGTTTCAATCTCAATTAAGGATTTCCTGCTAATGATGTCTGATAATGCAGGCACTGGACAGGGAGAAATGAATATAATGTACTTACTTGAACTTCATTAATGACATCACTGGTCCAAAGATTTCATCCTTGGCTATTAACATGTCCTCCTGATCATACAAAGAGTAATAAGGAACAATGGAGTCAACATACTACTGTATAAAACTTAAGATCACAAAAATGCCCTGAAACTGTAGAAGTTTTACCTTAACATCCGTGAAAATGGTAGGCTGGATGTAATAACCCTTGGTTTCTAGAGGCTTACCACCGGTTAACAAGGTGGCTCCTTCTCTTTTCCCATGTTCAATGTAAGAAAGGATTTTATCATACTGCCGCTTCTCAACCTGCAGGAGATGAAATGCGTATATATCAAAGTTAATGTTTGTGAAAAGAGATGTCTACATCTGGACCTTGCCACCACTATTCTCATAATTTTGGAGCACTGACAATTATGTTTATGTTATAGTCAACTTGGATTCATTCACTATACTTGTTACATTGAGAGCTATATGCTTAGCCCTCCTATACCTGTGGACCTATGCGGGATTTAGGATCAAAAGGGTCCCCAACAACCCAATCTTTTGCTTTCTCCGCCAACTTCTTTACAAGTTCATCATAAATCCCTTCCTGAACAAAAACACGCGAACTTGCAACACAAATTTCTCCCTGAAAGAATATGAATGAGAGAAGGAACACTAGTTAGACTTGATGTTTCTGCTCCCGAAAGCCAAATCAACTTGATTAGTGAAAATATAATAAGCATCAAGGAATGGAGGTTTTGCCTTGTTATACATAACGCCAAGGAGAGCTTGATCAGCAGCTTGGTCTACATCAGCATCATCAAAAATCAGGAGAGGTGATTTGCCCCCTAGTTCTAGTGAAACCGGTTTCAAATTACTCAATGCCGCGGCCTGCATTATTTTCCGCCCAACTTCAGTTGATCCTGTAAAACTGACCTGGAAAGTAAGAGCCAGAGCAGGGATTTCATTAAAGGTCTAAATCATTAAACTCGAATCATTCTAAAATTCTCCAAGTTCTTGAGCAAGAATAGCCAAGCATCTAACCTTATCAATGTCCATATGAGAGGCAATGGCTGCACCAGCTGTAGGTCCAAACCCAGTGACAACATTGATGACTCCATCAGGAATACCAGCCTGGCCAATACACAGAAAATAAAGCATTAAAAACAAGGAAAAAAAAAAGGTAGCTAGGCAGAAGTCAAGAATATACATATGCACAGGAAAGATATCATCAAGTTCCCAATATCCCAATATTAAAGAAGCTCATTATACTTGGGAGGCTAACAACCTGCTTGGCTAAATGAGCATAAAACAGGGCAGAGAGAGGCGTTTGCTCGGCAGGTTTCACAACTATTGTGCATCCTGCGGCCAAGGATGGTGCAACCTTCATGGCGAATAAGTTACTGGGGAAGTTCCAGGGAACGATATGCCCTACTACGCCAACTGGTTCAAGCAGGGTGTAGGCGTGAAACGCTTTTGACATCTTCAATACTTGCCCATGAATCTTGTCGGCTGCACCTGCATAGTAATGGACTGTTTTCGCTGTAGAAGGAATGTCTACGGCTTTGCCCCATTCGAACAACTTCCCGGCGTCAACAGCGTCTATTGCAGCTAGTTCTTCTATGTGTTGCTCGATTAAGTCTGCAAACTTGGAAAGAATCCTTCCTCTTTCCTGCTCAAAGTTCAAGAGAACACAGCCAAAATATTACGTTACTCTCAGGTTTCTGCTTGTTCCCATACAACAAGATTTTAGAATATTTTTCTTTTTTTTCTTTTCTCCTTCTTGTTTCTTTTTTCTTATATATTATATATTTCTGATAGAAGAGTTAGTCAACTCATGTTACTAATTAATTTGTAATGAACCATTTCATCTACGAGACAGACATATATATACCGCAAAGAAAACAGAGAGCAGAAAAGTGAACTAGTGATTGCTTGTTAGTAGTTAGGTAATAGGAAACAAAGGAGATATATCATATATGTACGTACATAACCAGACATGCGGGGCCAAGGGCCATTGTCAAAGGCATGGCGGGCAGCTCTTACGGCCAAATCAACGTCTTCCTTATCTCCCTCTGCAATCTTTGCTATCACTTCTCCTGTCCTTGGATCTATTGTCTCGAACGTCCTCCCTGCAATGGAATTTCCCCCTTAATTAATTAGTATACGGCCGTAATCCAACAATTTACATTAGAACGACAAAAAACACAAAGCAAATCACTACATGCATATGTAGGATCATTAATTCCATTCGATTACATTTATGCTTCAGTATTGAGTAATATATATTTGCTCTTCTTTGGATTATCCCAAATTGATTAAGACTTTTAATGATACGATTGTATAAGTTTAAGCTATTAGCACAAAATCACGTGTCACAAAAGTTTAATTTTTTCTTTTATTTTGGCACTGGTGTCTTAAGCCAGTCCACTTTGAAGAGACACCAACGCCCAAACTAATCCAAACTAAAGCATGGCAGGAACTATAAACGTGGTCAATTTGAAACACAAAAGTTTACTCCTGAGATTAAGTAGAAACAAAAATCCAAGCCTGAATGAATTAGTCAAGCACCTAATATATAAACAAATTCGGAAATTTTGGGGATGAAAGTAATGCTGTTTTTCGTCATTGGACCGACCGTGTTACGTAGGATTTTTGGTCATATGTAAATCGCCAAACATATAAAAGAATAAAAAGAATCCATTATAGTTTTTTTGGGTTTGACATATGGAATAGAATACTCTGCCATATGTCCCAGCTTCCGTGAGTGAAACGTTTACTCGGTAAGTTATAAATAATGCCTTCCACTTAAATATATGGTTACCCGGTAAGGTTGAGTTAATATTAGGTGAAGCTTAGCCACTAATCCTATTTAAAAAATAGTTTTCTTCTTGTACCCGCTTACAGTGATAGACAACGACTGATAATTGTATAAGACTAAAGGAATAGTATTGATTCAAGGATAGATCAACTTAATCTGAACATATTTTGACTGATAATTTACAGGAAGTCAGGAACTCAAAGAAGTTGTAGCCAGGCCAGAGGACCATTTTCTTCCCTACAAACATGTCTCCGTAATCAAAATCACCAACAACTACTAGAGCTAAAAACATGATGCTTATGCCAGCGCCTTTGAAGCCTAGTGGCATGTAACGCAACTTTATGCCAGCATGTCTAAGTTTCGAACAGGTTATAGGGGTTTGGGACTTAGAATCTAGGTTTGTAATTAAAAAAGAAATCATGATGCTTATTAACTAAATGACACTTGTTAGAGTATTGCTAGCTTGTCACGGGACAAGATTGGTCTGGTTGTTGGCTGAAAAAAAAAAAACAGTATTGCTAGCGCAGAAGCTTGTGACACAGATAACGCTGCTGTACTGTACCAAAAGTAGAACACGAAAAGAATATATATTTTTGTGGTTAATCTGTTAGCATATCAAGATTGGAACGTGAACTGACCAGGGATTTCAGATATGAGAGAAACATGAAGGAGAGTAAGTTAATAACTCAAATATGTTACACAAACCACGAAATGAATAAACTAAACAAGCAAAGTCACGTATGTGGCCGCCGGCGACTTATTACAGGGACAGGAAACGAGAGGAGATCAGGGGAGGTTAGAGGGAGAGAGAGCTAGCTAGCGAGATAGGTAGGTGATTAAGGGCAAATGATACCTGAAATTGCATCTACGAATTCTCCATTGATAAACAGTTTTGTGAACTTTATAGTTGGAATCTTGGAAACATAATCACTAGAGCTTTCATCGTTATAACTCCCCATGGTATCTCCTTCTTCCTTTTATCTCTTCTATCTATCTACCTTAGCTAGCTGTTCTTTGTCTGTGTGAGTAATTATGAGTCGCATACAAGAAAAGCAAATGGTTATCGATGATATTAATATATAGGATGATGAGGACACTATATATGTCTCGGTCTCGTCCTCGATTGCACCGCTTGGATATATACTATCATCTTTCTTTTTTAATTATACAAACATGTGGAGGGACCCAAGTCCCTCTCTCAATTCCGAGGCTTCAGCTAGAACGGCGGTTGTACGCATTGTGTAACCAATACTTGATTAATATTTGTGAAAGTAAATTTATAAAAATAATTCAAACAAACTGAGTGAGTGGGTGTTGCTTAATACAGCTTGCTTAATATGATGTTTTCTTAAATGTTTAAAGTAGTTTATGGCCGGATAATTAATTAGGCTGACGGTTTGTATATAGTCATATATACCAAACACCAAAGGGCATCAATCGACTTGTCATGATTTGTCAGTACACGCAAAAAGATAGGTTTTCTTGTCAATATCATCTAATCTTGGAGTTTCTATAATAAATCCAAAGTCAGTATACGGGCATCTTCAGGTCATCTCTTCTGGTAGCCATGATTATTTTTATATATAAATCCTTCTAACTTGAATCATAATATTTCTGGTTCAGTACTTGGTTGGTCTAATTTCTTTAGTCATTCTTAACTCAAAATGTTGACAATGGCGCCACTTGGGAATTTCCATTAATACCTTTCAGAGTTTGACAATATTAGTTAAAAATTTTCAGCAAAGATTACGACGCCAATTAGTATATTAACCAAAAATGGAGGATTTAATTAACCCCATACCTTACGTGGCGAAGGAATATTTGTGGGTTTTTGAACCTGGAAGCAATCTTTATCGCCTTCCTATTTGTAGGCAATTTTTTCTGCATGAACTATTTTTACATTCTACAAAAAAAAAATATAACCTAGCAGTTGCACCCGGAACACTGGGGCTATTATGACGTGGTCGTTGCAATACGTGCCGTTGTCACATATATACTTGCAATAATTTCAGCACACACCCGGGTTGCAATATGTCCATGAAACATTTTCCCCGCAGGAACGATGCTTTTGGAAATTGGTATGGTGGGTCTCTCTCTCTCTCTCTCTCTGTTTCTTTTTAATTCTAAATTCATCTTTAGGCTAAAATTGGTAGGATTATTGTGGGTGTTGTTTGAGATTTTCCAGTTTCCCAGATTTTAAAGACATTACATGATAAAATCCTCCCATGGTCATGCTTACCTACCCAAACTCTAATATAATCAATGCACGATGAGAAAAGTCCAAACTGAAACAATAGGGCATTACTGTCAATTTCCTAACCAAATTGTTGCTTTGCTTGGCCGTAAACATTTAAATACGATGGAATAATCCAAAGTACTATAGGGCATTAAGGGATTGAGAATTAGATGGGAGCTGATGTCCATTGGGACTTAATTTTAATGACATTATGCATCACATATGAACAAGATGGAACAAGTTAGCTGATGTGTTTTTAAAAAAATTCTGTTCATAAGGATTTAAAGTTCTTAAAGGGAGAATTTGGTTACTGGCACAGAAAGTTCTATTCTGTTTTGTAAATTAGACGCCAAAAACAAAATTTACGTTTACAACTAAAGAAAGTCTTATGCATGCGATTCGGGCTATACAATTACAGTCAATTTTGTCCAACGTCCCACGATTAACACGCATAGAGTCAAAATTTTGGGGCCTGTATCCATTTGCGGGATCTTTTTTCTTTGAACTTGAGCGATCAATATGATATGAGGGAGATGAACTTCACGTTTAAAATATCGAAAAATTTCGTCCTTTACTTGAAAAGCTGCCATCGTTTGTAACAACATCCTTTTTGTCGGTGTCGTTATCGTAGTTGATACATTTTGTTGTTCTGACCTATGACCTGTATAAAATATATTACAAAAGAAAACGTTATCTCACATTGTAGAAAAATAAATTTTCCAACTTCTCAGAATTTTACCAAGTCTTATTAAGAGTATTTGTGTCATGGGTGATTATCCTCTCCCCAAAAGGTCAACCTGTGCAGCACCCCTGTATATATGGCCCAAGACCTTCCCATTCCTTTTCGATGTGGGATTCCGTCACATTCTCCACCACCGAATCCGACGACGCCCTCGTCGTCGACCGGGCACCCTGCCTACTCCGTCCCCATGGAGCGCTTGGCGTGACAACGGAGTTGGGTCGGGTCGGCTCCGCTACCACTTGTCACGGGATCATTACCCTCTCCCCAAAAGGTCAACCTAATGGGGTGTGCAGCACCCCTGTATATATGACCCAAGATCTTCCCCTTCCTTTCCGATGTGGGATTCCGTCACAATTTGTTGGAGAAAATCAAGGGTGATTTTTTCTTACCTAGTCTTTGGAAAAGAATGTGTGGTTGTTATTTTTTTGATTATTTATTTTTATCTTTTTTAACCCTTCACACCCACTTATAAATAGCTCTCTTCATCTGGTCATTTACACACATAGAATAACCTTTCTTTTCAAAAGGAAAATTCTTCCCTCTTTTGTTTGTCTTTGCTGGGTTCTTTAAACTAATTATTTTGGCAGTTCTGATATCCTACTTTTAGTAGAAGGAGTTGTTGTATCCTGGGGAGATTTTGGGATTGCCAAAAATATCTCTTTAGGACAGTGTCCTACACGTCTCAGCTCGGGTTTTATTCATCCAATTTTTCAAAGTTTCCCAACAATCTAAAGAGATATTACCAATGGCTGAATTTCAACCCGAGAATGCTGCTGCTGCTGCTGCTGCCGCTGCCGCCGTTGCTGCTGGATCCCAAGTCCAACCTGTCGTCACATATGCAACACCCTATCCCGACGTGTCCAGAATCGAGGTGTTTGCTGGAGCAAATTTCAAGAGATGGCAGGAGCGTATTTTTTCAACACTTGACCTGCACGGGGTGGCCTACGTTTAACAAAATCAAAGCCAGCAACCGGTGATCAAAAACAAATGGAGAATTGGTTTAATGCCAATAAGGTTTGCCGACATACAATAATCCAAACTTTATCCAATGAACTTTTTGACGTTTATGCATCTTACAAGGAAGCAAAAGACATCTGGGATAGCATGGTGGAAAAATATACCACAGAAGATGCTTTGAAGCAGAAGTTTGCCATTTCCAACTTCTACAAGTGGGAGATGAAGGAAGACAAATCCGTTACCAGTCAGATCACAGAGTACCAGAGGCTTGTAGAGGACCTGAAGGTGGTGAAGATCTCTCTACCTGATGAATTTCTTGCAGGTTCCCTGATCGAAAAGCTACCCAATTCGTGGAAGGACTACAAACACAACTTGAAGCATAAGCACAAGTTGATGCCACTCAAGGACTTGATTACTCACATCCACATTAAAGATAAGAACAAAGGAGAACTCAAAGGTGCGATTGCCAAAGAGATGACAGCCAAAGCTAACTTGGTAGAAGGTACCTCTGGTTCTAAGCATTTTAATAATAATAAGAAATATGGTTACAACCCTAAAATTACTAATCCCACCTCCTTTAAGAAGAAAAGAAATTGTTTTGTCTGTGGAAAGCCAGGACACTTTGCACCACAATGCAGGAAGAGGGTCAAAAATGGCAATCCTCCAAAGCCAAGTGCTAACTTGGTTGAAGGAGATGACATAATTGCTGCGGTCATTTCTGAAACCTTCTTAGTCGCCAATGTGAAAGACTGGATGGGTGCTACTAGGCACATCTGCGCAAGCAAAGATGCAATTTCCTCCTACGCCGAGGTAGGAGATGGAGAAGAACAAATTTATCTTGGTGATTCCCGAACTACAAAAGTTCAAAGGAAAAGAAAGGTTCTTCTCGAGCTCACATCTGGCAAGACTCTAGCTCTCAACAACATGCTGCTTGTGCCTGAAATTCGGGCAAACCTGGTCTCTGTGTCCCTCTTGGGAAAAGTGGGAGTTAAGGTGTCATTTGAGTCTGACAAGATCATAATGACCAAGATCAACATCTTTGTGGGTAAGGGCTATTGTAACCAAGGACTTTTCATTTTGAATGTTGCCGAAACTGTGAATGCAAATGCAAGTTCTTCTTGTACTTACTTGATCGGCTCTTTTGATATGTGGCATGCTAGACTAGGACATGTTAGTGCACCTTATCTTAAGAAACTTCAAAATAGTGGGTTAATATCTGCCTCTAGTGATTTATTATCTAACAAATGTGAAATATGTGCTGAAACTAAACAAGTTAAGAAATCTTGTCCTTCTGTGAATAAAAGAGAAACTGAATTACTTAGTTTAATTCACACAGACCTAGGAGACTTAAAACAAACCATGACTAGAGGAGGTAAAAATTATTATGTGACTTTCATAGATGACTTTTCAAGATATACTAAAGTATATTTGATTAGGAATAAAGATGAAGCCTTTGATATGTTTCTCCTATACAAAGCTGAAGTAGAAAACCAGTTAGATAGGAAGATTAAAAGGGTTAGATAAGATAGAGGTGGTGAATATGTTCTGTTTAATGAATTCTGTGAGAAAAAAGGTATAATACATGAGACCACACCTCCTTATTCACCACAATCTAATGGTGTAGCTGAACAGAAAAATAAGACTTTAAAAGAAACGATGAATGCAATGCTTGTTAGTAGTTCAGCACCTAATAACCTTTGGGGTGAAGCTATTTTATCAGCATGTCACGTGCAAAACCGGATCCCTTATAAAAATACTGATAAGACACCATATGAATTGTGGAAAGGTTATTCACCTAATCTCAAATACTTAAAAGTATAGGGGTGTCTTGCTAAAGTTATGTTAACTGATCCTAAGAAAAGGAAAATATGGTCCAAAACTAGTGATTGCATGTTCATTGGTTATGCTGATAATAGTGCTGTGTATAGATTTCTTGTTTTGAAAAGTGATGTGCTTGATGTGAATACCATTGTTGAAACAAGGAATGCTGAATTTTTTGAGAATGTGTTTCCGTTAAAACCAAATAACTTGACTGTTGCACCTACACGAAAAATCTCTCAAAGTAAGACTGATGCACAAGATGATTTTGAAAATGAAGTTGATGAGCAATCTTATGTTTTGAGAAGTAAAAGACAAAGAAAAGAAACTTCTTTTGGTAATGATTTTTATACCTTTTTGGTTCAAGATGATCCATCAACTTATTTTGAAGCTATTTCTTCTCCTGATGCAAATTTATTGAAAGAAGCAATAAAAGCTGAGCTGGATTCGATTGATCAAAACAAAACTTGGGTTTTAGTTGATTTACCCCCAGGAGCAAAACCAATTGGTTGCAAATGGATTTTTCGAAGGAAACTTAATCCTGATGGTTCAATTGATAAATACAAAGCCAGGTTAGTTGCAAAAGGTTTTACTCAAAAACAAAACATTGATTATTTTGATACTTTTACTCTTGTTACAAGAATTTTCTCAATTCATGTTTTGATAGCCTTGGCATCAGTCTACAAACTTTTTATACATCAAATGGATGTTAAAACAACTTTTCTAAATGGTGATTTAGAAGAAGAGATTTATATGGTGCAATCGGAGGTTCATGTTATTTCTGGTTAGGAACACAAAGTATGCAAGTTGGTCAAATCTTTATATGGCTTGAAACAAGCACCTAAACAATGGCATGAGAAATTTGACCAAGCTATGCTTAACTATGGATTTAATCTCTATTGAGGTAGACAAATGTGTGTATACCAAAGTTTCAAATGAGAATTGTGTGATTGTTTGTTTGCATGTGGATGATATGTTAATTTTTAGCAATAGCCTTGATGTCATTCATGATACTAAGATGTTTCTTGCTTCTCAGTTTGATATGAAAGATATGGGTGAAGCAAATGTGATTTTGGGAGTTAAGATCATAAGGGAAGGTGATAGTACCATACTATCACAAGAGCATTATGTTGAGAAACTTCTTAAGAAGTTTGGACATTTCGATGTCACACCTGTGAGTACCCCTTATGATGCTAACTCTCAATTAAAGAAAAACAAAGGAGATCCAGTATCTCAAGTTGAGTATGCACAAATTATTGGGAGTTTGTTGCATTTAATGAACTTCTCACGCCCTGACATAGCTTATGCTGTGGGCAGGCTGAGTCGGTATACACACAATCACAACAATGAGCATTGGGCTGTTGTAAGCAGACTAATAAGATATTTGAGGGGTACCATAAGTTATGGTATTCGTTATAGTGGACTACCCGCTGTACCAGAAGGGTACAGTGATGCTAACTGGATTTCAGAATCAGATAAGATAAAGTCTACTAGTGGATATGTATTCACCCTTGGAGGTGGTGCAATTGCCTGGAAGTCAGCTAAACAAACTATAATCGCTCGATCAACTATGGAGTCAGAGTTTGTTGCTTTGGAGTTAGTTGGCACCGAGGCTGAATGGATAAGAAATTTCTTAGCAAGTATTCCAATAGGAATAAGGCCTACACCGTCCGTGTCTATACATTGCGATTGCAAAGCTGCAATAGACAATGCGAAAAAGATAAGTTTCAATGGGAGAAATAGACACATTCGGTTAAGGCACAATGTCGTAAAACAACTGTTGAGTGATGGAATAGTTTCCATACATTATGTAAAGTCAGAAGTGAACTTGGCCGATCCTCTGACGAAACCCCTAGTACGAAAAATGATTATGGAAACATCGAGGGGAATGGGACTTCTAAACCTGTCTGAAACTAACTAGTGATGGTAACCCAACCTGCGTGATCAGAGATCCCATGAAATAGGTTCATATGGGTATTAATAAGTCACTGGTTAGTTCTGCTAGTACTTGAACATTTATCCCTTCCTATGGTGTGAGGAAAAGTACTAGACTGCATTTACTTGAGAGGCTGAGTTAAACTCTTAATGATCAGCATAGCCCTTACGGGTGGTTTATAGCATGCAATATACACCTGATGAGATCATCTATATGAGTGTGGAATGGGGCCGTTCCTATGAGGATGTGTTTGCAGGTGCACCTCTAAAGCACTCATGAATTTCCAGGCGCATGCACGGCCTTAATGCGCAAAACCGCGATAACGCCAAGAATTGTGGGGGTGTAATATGATTGGTAAGAACACTGACTTACCAAGATGTCTAGTAGTTCATAGTAACCAGTTGTTACACTGTTAGACACGGTTTGTCAAGACTTATCAGTCTAGGCTTGGTTCATAGTCTACGGACACCAAGACCGATGTATTACACTCATTAGTCGTAAAGAACCTAGCAAACAGATTCGTGTCATGAATTTTTCTTTTGTAATATGTGGGGGATTGTTGTATAAAATATATTACAAAAGAAAACGTTATCCCACATTGTAGAAAAATAAATTTTCCAACTTCCTAGAGTTTTACCAAGTCTGGTCAAAAGTATCTGTTGGGGGAAATCAAGGGTGGTTTTTTCTTACCTAGTCTTTGGGAAAGAATGTGTGGTTGTTATTTTTCTGATTATTTATTTTTATCTTTTTTAACCCTTTACATTCACTTATAAATAGCTCTCCTCATCTGGCCATTTACACACACACAATAAGAGTTCTCTTTCCTTTCTCATTTCTTTTCTTTTCAAAAGGAAAATTCTTCCCTCTTTTGTTTGTCTTTGTTGGGTTCTATAAAGTAATTATCTTGGCAGTTCTGATATCCTACTTTTAATAGAAGGAGTTGTTGTATCCTGGGGAGATTTTGGGATTGCCAAAAATATCTCTTTAGGACAGTGTCCTACACACCTCCGCTCATCCAATTTTTTAAAGTTTCCCAACAATATGTGGCAAGACTTCAGGTTCGAAATGAGTGATGGGTGAAAGTTGAATTGTGTTGGAGTTGTCACTAGCAGCCTTGGTAGTAAAGGTGCTGCACACCTTATAAACTTGACCTTTTTGGGAGAATATAATGATCCAAGTGACAAAGTGACATGTGAGTAGATGGGACGCCACTTTAGTATGTCACCTTGAGTACTCAGGAGAATGGAGTAACGTTTGATTTTCATGGCCAGTTAAGCTTTACCCTACGGTTTCTCTAGGAAAGATTTAATTAGAAGCTCGCTTATGATCGTTTTTTGGGTTTTTGGGTTTTACAGTACCCGATGTTTAACGTTTTGGCCAATTTGGGTCCCTGACTTTTTGTTTGGTCGGTCACGTACCCCGACTTTAGGTGGGCAGGGCAGTCATAGTCCCTCGTTCAGGCACCTGCTGACGTGACGGGCTGCCAGATTTTGGTCGCTCTAAGCCGCACCGAAACGACGTCGTTTCCCTTTGAGACTACACCGTTTTTTATGACGTTGGCAGACACGTTGGATTAGTGGGGCCCACTCCCCGCCCGCCCTGGTACGGTACCATACCGACCCGGAACCCGCCTTTACCCGAAAACCCGCACGGTATGTTCCTGGTAACCCACTCACCCATTTCGTTTTTTTTTTTTTTTTAAAAAGGTAACCATACTGTGCCATTTTACATTGAAAGCAAGGCAGAGGGCATTTCGATTTTAGAGGCTAAGTGTTTGCTTCCCACATTTGAATTGCATTCCCCCAAACTCGTTCCTATTTCCCCCAAATACCCAGAACCCTAGGTAGGCCGAATTCGATTTCCGTACTGAATCGATGCGGTAATTGAAGGTGAAACCGTTGAATCCATTCCCTAGTTCAAAACCATTGCAGCGAAACACACAAATCCATTCGATTCCTCTCTTCAATCTGTACCCTATTCAAAAATCAAAACCCTAGAATCCAATCGAAGCCTAATTGATTCTTCGCCACAACCAAAACCGTAATGGAATACACATTGAGAAGAAACCCTGTACAAGAAGCCCCCAATTGAAACCCTAATCGAGTCCCCCTGCGAAACCCTAAGCGAAGGTATAGAAACGAAGGAGAGAGGCTGAATTTGAAGACGCCGGCGGCGAAGCCAGGCTTCGGGCACATAGTTCGGGCGTGCAAAAGACTAGGGGTGCAAAAGACGAGGCTGAGGAGGAAGGAAAATAGAAAGAAGATAGAAGAGACACATCGAGCACAGTCGGGCGTGCCAAAGGCGTGAGGTGGCGAAAGGAAAAGGTAAGATACCCTTCTTTAAAGTGTTAAACATGGGATATAGACAGGGAATCCACAATTGTCGGTCAATAATGTCGGTCGTACAATATTCTAGGGTTTTTAACCTATGCAAGTTCTCCAAAATACCCTTCTGTGCTATTGCAGTGCTTTTTCAATGAAATTAATATAATAATCTCTGTGTGTGGCTTCTGTGGGTGGCTCCTGTGTCGGTATTGCTGTGTGGGTATTGTTGTTTGTTTAATTATAGGGTGCTGAAGTCGCATGTGTGTGTGTGATGCTGGCATGTGTCTGTGTGTTGTGTCTGTGAATGTTGTTTGGTTGTAGTTGCCTAATTGGCGTGTTATTTCGATGTTTGTAGATGTTGTTCATGTACCATGTTGGTGGACAGTTTGTAAGGTCTGCTACATCCACTGAATATGTAGGGGGTGAGGTTGTTAAGAGTGATGGAGACCCAGATGAGGCGGGTTTTATGACATTTAGGGCCTGGTGTAAGAAGAACAATCATCATGACGTGCATAACATATGGTATGTCAAACCTGGGATGGCATTGAAGGATGGTCTTATTCTTTTGGAAGATAATGGTGTCGGTGATAAGCGTCTGCTTGATTACTGTCGTAAGAATGAAGTGGTAGATGTGTATATTGAGTATGGGGAGAGGCACCGTTTGTTTGCTGAAGGGCCTGAGGAGGCATGCAATAGATTACACATAAATGCAAGAGGTCAGGTGATATGTGAGGACTAACACGAGGTTAACATACAAGTTCTTGGCTGAGCACTTCATCCGGACAAAGGGAAATTTTACTTTACAAATGAGATCTAGGGATATGATTGATGATGTTAGAGAGAAATTGAAGTTTGAGGTTTCACGCCACCAGTGCAGAGATGCAAAAGAAGAAGTGCAGAATATTACAATGGGGATGTGGTTGCTGAGTTCAAGAGACTGGAGGATTATGTAGAAGAATTAAGGCAGAGAAATCCGGGAAGTACAGTATATGTGGCCTCAACTGAAACTGAAGAAAGTAGTCGAAGGTTTAAGGCAATGTATGTCTGCTTTAATGTCGTGAAGAAGGGATTTTTGGAGGGTTGCAGGCGCATTGTTGGACTTGATGGGTGTTTTTTGAAGGGTCATTTCAAAGGTCAGATCTTGTCAGCAGTGGGGAGGGATGCAAATAACCAAATATATCCCATTGCCTGGTGTGTTGTTAACTATGAGAGGAGGGAGACTTGGAGGGATTTTATGCTTTCATTAATGTCTGACTTAGGCATCCCTATGGGGCTGGGAGATGGGTGGACCTTTATCAGTGACTAGCAGAAGGTAAGCTTATTGTTTGCGTTACTGCTTCTACAAACACTGGATTGGTTGGTTTATTGATTGTTGGTGTGTGTTTTGATTACTGCAGGGCCTTATTGCAGCAGTAGCCGAGTTGATGTCTTATGCAGAGCACAGGAGATGTGCCAGACAGATATATGCCAAGGGGAGGAAGAACTGGAAGGGAGATAATCTTCAAGTGCAGTTCTGGAGGACTTGCAAAGCGACCTGTGAACCTGATTTTAACGAGGAATTAGAGAAACTAGGGCAAATTTCAGAGGATGCAAAGAAAGAGTTCCTAGAAGTAAATCCTAAATTCTGGTGTAAAGCTTTTTTCAGAACTGTGACCAAGTGTGATGTGGTTGACAATAATATGAGCGAGACATTTAATGCTTGGATTATTGAGGCTTGGTACAAGAGTATTGTGTCTCTTCTAGAAATTATTAGAAAGTTGGTAGGAAATAGAATGAGGGATAGGATGAGTAGAACAGGGATGTTCAAAGAAGGTGTGGCTCCTAAAGTATGGGAAAAAATAAGGTACTATGAAGATATGGCATGCAGTTTTGTTGTAGATTTTCATGGTCAGAAAATTATGAGGTAGTTTGCGGAGCATAACAGTATGTTGTTAGTATGAAGGAAGGTAGCTGCAGTTGTAGGGGTTGGGACTTGACTGGTATACCATGTGCCCATGCAATATGTGTGATACATCAGCAAAAATTACCTGTTTCTGACTTTGTGAGCGACTGGTACAGACTAGATAAGTTTGAGAAAACTTATGAGCCAAGTATAGAATCTGTTAGAGGTAGGAAATTCTGGCCACCCACTGGTAAGCCAGATTTGTTGCCACCAATATGCGACAAGTTGCTTGGTAGGAAGAAGAGCATCAGGAGGGAAAAAGAGAGTTGGTGGGAACGTGGTCGTGGTAATCCTCCAAGGCCTGGAAGGAAGACCCACTGTACAATCTGTCACAAGGCTAAGCATAATAGGAAAACCTGCCCTCAACTAAAACAGGTAATGATCTGAAACTGATTGCCCCTAAATCCATATTGTTCTGACTGTGCCTACATCCATGTTGTTTTGACTGTGTATTTGTGTTCTGTTTGTTGGCTGCTGGCCAGAACTCAAATGCGACCAATGTGGATCAATCGCAAGCCAATAACACCCATATGGATCAGTCACTGGCCAATACCACTTGTGTTGACCACATTCCAACACAAAATTCAACTGTTGGCCCTTCCACTAGAAGAGGGAGGGGTAGAGTAAGATACAGGGGACGAGGGAGAGGAAGATGTCATGCAACAGTTTCTTCACTACCAACCTCAGCTATTGTTGGCACCCTAACTACAAAACAACATCAGCCCCCTTCGGCCACTGTTGAATGCAATGGTATGTTGTATTCCACTAATTACAGCTTTTCTGATGGGCTATCAACTAATAATTCTGTACATGTTGTAATTGCTGAAGCAGCTGCTGGAATGGCTATTCTTGAAGATTTGGATGATGAAGCACTTGCTGAAATTGGTGATGACGTTCTATCTGGTGTTGCTACTACTGAATTCATCACTAATGGTAGGTGAATTGTTCAGATGACTGTTTATCATTTCTTTGCATTAACTCATTTGGATACTAATGACTTAATTGATTAATTCATTGCAGATGCCAACTCCAACACTGCAACTGCAAGTACTGCTATTGGTACTAGCGTTGGTCTTAATGAAGAAGGTCAATCACAGCAGACAACAATGCAAAATAAACCAAAAATCCCAAGGCCTTCTCACAGGACAGCAAGGGAGAAGATTCTGACAAGGTCAAGCACACTTGCTTTTGGAAGATGCACCAGAAGTCAACAAGGAACCAAAAGACAGAAGACAGTTGATAATTGTTGTGGCCCGGACGCACGGAAGAAGAACACTTGAATGCCCTTCAATATGTTGTTGTTTCGATGCTCTTTCTTAAGGACAAGGACGTAGCTAGAATGTCCTCATATTTTGTTTTTGCAAAGCAGTGAACATGTGTGTGCTGTAATGACTATGTATTTTGATATTTTGATCATCACTGAATGACTTTGTTATTTTGATATTTTGATCATCACTGAATGACTTTGTTATTTTGATTTCGAAAAGTAGTGAACATGTGTGTGCTGTAATGAATAGTATGTACCTCTTTTATCTTTGTGAATTTCCCAAACAATTCACTATGAACACATGAACACATTACACCCAAAGAAGATGACAGATAACATATTAACAACAATGGCATAAGTTTTCTACAACAAAACCAGACATTAGCCCATACATTAAACAAACCCAGACTTTTGGCCATACATCAAATAAACCCAGAATTTGGCTATACATCAAATAACCCAGAATTTGGCCATACATCAAATAACCCAGAATTCAGCCAAACATCAAACAAACCTAGAACTGGACAGAACATCACACAAACCCCCAATTTCTACATACAACCAAAACCTCATACAAGGCATCCATCAAAATAACACCCTTAAAAAAAAATGCATTAACAAAGTAATTGCCATTATTGAATAGGCTGGACAATGGCTTCCACGCTTCTGACAACGTGCTAACTCTTCTTCAACCTTCAATTTCTGCAGCAACGCAGTATCCCGCTCCTCTTCTACCTTCTTCTTTTCCAGAAGCAGTGCATCACGACATGATGTAAGCATCGAATTCTCTGCCCTCAACTCCTCCAAAGAACCCACCAACCTGTCCCTACCAAGCTCATGGTTGCGGACCTCAGCCTCTAATGTTTGATTCTCCTCGTACAACTCTCGCTCCCTATCCCGCAATCCCCTGATAACATCTGCAACCCATCCACAAATGACCGGGTATATGAAGAGGAAAAACTTACACGCATTACACTTGTGGAACCTCATCCCGGGATGTAGGTCTGTCCATGAAATCCATCGCCCCGTCTTTAGGCCGCATAAACAAACAATGTCAGCACCTTCATAGTTGAAATTCGGACTCTGCTTCTCAACCGCAAAGATGCGCTTCGCAAGAGCCCTCTGCCTCTGCTTCCTTGCCAGACGCGACGACGATGTTGACGATGACGAACCCGTGGAGGACATCTCAATTAGGGGGAAAAGGGGGGAGATTAATAATGGCTCAGATGAAAAGAAGGGGGTAGAAGGCGAATGAGAGAAGTGAAGGGGGAGAAGGCGAATGGGAGAAGTGAAGGGGGAGAAGGCGAATGGGAGAAGTGAGGGCGACGGGAGAGAAGGGAATGGGAATTGATGTTAGGGTTCTTGCTAATTCATGGGGTATAAATAAACCAAAGATTCAACGGTTACCTTCTTTTTTTTTAAAAAAAAAAAGAAAAAACGAAATGGGTCGGCGGGTTACCAGGCGCATACTGGGCGGGTGTTCGGGTAAAGGCGGGTTCCGGGTCGGTATGATACCGTACCAGGGCGGGCGGGGAGTGGGCCCCACTAATCCAACGTGTCTGCCAACGTCATAAAAAACGGTGTAGTCTCGAAGGGAAACGACGTCGTTTCGGCGCGGCTCAGAGCGACCAAAATCGGGCAGCCCGCCACGTCGGCAGGTGCCTGACCGAGGGACTATGACTGGCCTGTCCACCTAAAGTCGGTGTACGTGACCGTCCAAACAGAAAGTCAGAGACCCAAATTGGCCAAAACGTTAAACATCGGATACTGTAAAACCCAAAAACCCATCGTTTTTTCCACCCGTTAATGGCTTATATAAAACAATGATATATGAACTACTGACTCGGATCCAAATGCATATCAACTTTGATTCACTATATGATAATTTAGATGGGCCTACAAACAACATATTTGTCATTCTGTCTTTGTGGGTTTAATTTGCATCAGTATCCAGCCTGCAACAGTGGGCTAGACTGTTCCCAGAGCTGCTAATTAACACAAGCATTTGCTTATGTTTTGACAAAAAAGAAGAGGGGCATTTGTTGTACTATTTTTTTGTGTCTGCCAAATTAGTGTTGGATTATTAACCAAGGAATATGGGGTTTTAAATTCATTTCTGAGACTCTGCATTTGATACATGCATCATAATTAACAATACGATCTTTGATTAGTATTGCAACGATACTGAGTACATGATTCATTTCGAGGAAAAGAAACAGATTGCAATTCCTGAAGACCACAGACCATTATTTCTTCTTTTTTTTCTTTTAAAACACTATATTACAGACCATTATTTAAGAACATCTTCCATTTCTTTCACGTCTCATGAGACCTGCAATATATGCTTATTTTTTGGTCTGATGCAATATATGCTTAGAGCCAAGGAGAATTATGAAGGGGAGTAGCAACGGACTTGACTAGGAGATACTTGTGAATAGCATCCAGGCCAAGGTCTCTTCCAAATCCGCTCATCTTATATCCCCCGAAAGGACAGTCATCATCAACTGCAAAATAACAATTGACCCAGATGACTCCGGCCCGGATTGATCGTGAGACGGTGTTAGCCACATCCAAGTTCTTGGTTATAATTCCAGCTGCTAGTCCGTATTGTGTATTGTTGGCGCACTTAATTCCTTCCTCAATAGTCCTGCCGTCACCAATAAATTAGGAACATGTAGAAGGACATGAACACATGAAAATGATCTTTTTCAATCTTAATTAAGGAACGATATCCTGCTACTGATGACTGGTAAGGACCATGTTGCAGTAACCGGAGACAGCAGAATGATCATAATGTACTTACTTGAACTTCATCAATGACATCACTGGTCCAAATATTTCATCCTTGGCTATTAACATGTCCTCCTGATACAAGAGTAAGGGAACAATATAGAGTCAACCTACTACTGTATAAAACTTCAGATCACAAAAATGTCCTGAAACTGTAGAAGTTTTACCTTAACATCCGTGAAAATGGTAGGCTGGATGTAATAACCCTTGGTTCCTACAGGCTTACCACCAGTTAACAAGGTGGCCCCTTCTCTTTTCCCATCTTCTATGTAAGACAGGATTTTATCATACTGCTTCTTGTCAACCTACAAGAGAAGAAGAAATGCGTATCAAAATTATAGTTTGGCTAAAAGAGATATATATCCGGACCCTGCCACCATTGAACATGTAATTTTGGGTACTGACAATTATGTTTATATCACAGTCAAGTAGGTTATTCTGTTACTACTTGCCACATTAGTCCTATACCTGTGGACCTAGGCGGGTTTTAGGATCAAAAGGATCCCCAACCACCCAAGTTTTTGCTTTCTCCGCCAACTTCTCTACAAATTCATCATAAATCCCTTCCTGAACAAAAACACGCGAACTCGCAGCACAAACTTCTCCCTGAAGATATGGAAACACACAATTTATTGCCTTATTGTCTCTGCTTTCGAAAGCTGAATTGACTGGATTAGAGAAAATATAATAAGCACTAATATATGGGGTTTGCCTTGTTATACATAACGCCTAGGAGAGCTTGATCAGCAGCTTGGTCTACATCAGCATCATTAAAAATCAGGAGAGGTGATTTGCCCCCTAATTCTAGTGAAACCGGTTTCAAATTACTCAATGCTGCGGCCTGCATAATTTTCCGTCCAACTTCAGTTGATCCAGTAAAACTCACCTGGAAAGTAAGAGCCAGAGCAGGGATTAGATTAAAGATTCAAATCACTAAATTCTATTTGCTCCAAGATCTTGAGCAGAGAATAGCCAAGTCTAACCACATCAACGTCCATATGAGAAGAAATGGCTGCACCAGCTGTAGGTCCGAATCCAGTGACAACGTTGATAACTCCATCAGGAATACCAGCCTGACCAATACACAGAAAACAACTCAGTAACTCATAAACATTGAAAATCAAGAATACGCACAGAAACAATCTCATCAAGTTCGCATTTCCCAAGATTAAAGAAGTTCTTAATAAACTGAGAGCAAATTATTTGCGAGGCCTAACAACCTGCTTAGCTAGATGAGCATAAAAGAGGGCAGAAAGAGGCGTTTGCTCTGCGGGTTTGACAACAACAGTGCACCCTGCAGCCAAGGACGGAGAGACCTTCAGGACGAACACGGTAGTAGGGAAGTTCCAGGGAATGATATGCCCTACTACGCCAGCCGGTTCAAGCAGGGTGTAAGCGTGAAACTCTCTTGACATCTTCAATACTTGTCCATGAATCTTGTCGGCTGCACCCGCATAGTACCGGACAGTTTTTGCCGCAGAAGGAATGTCTACGGCTTTGCCCCATTCGAACAACCTCCCGGCATCAAGGGCATCTAATGCAGCTAGCTCTTCTGTATGTTGCTCGATTAAGTCCGCAAACTTGGAAAGAATCCTTCCTCTTTCCTGCTCAAATTACAAGAGAACATATGGGAAATATTATGTTACTTTCAGGTTTTTACAACAAGATTTTGGACTTGGGATTGAATTGCTGTAGATTGAGTCATGGGTGGTTCTTGGCTCGGTCAGGCTTGGTCTTTGGGCTGAGAAATTGAATTCTACCAAGGTATTTACTCCTTCAATCCCCAAATTAAAAACGTTTAAGGTATTTACAGATTAAGGATATGCTATTAATACACTAAATTCTAAGAGTGATACTCATATTTTATTCTTAATAAAGATAGGCAATAGATGCAATTATTTAATGAGATGAAAGATATATATGAAGAAACTCACTGCACATTGAACTCGAGGCGACAATTATTTTAGAACAGGTCTGATCTCCAAAAAAGCCTCAATATTTTTTTTTGGAATGGTGGAAGTAAAAGCGTGAGAATACAAAATATCCATCAAATCATAGGTTGGGGATGAACCCAATGAGAAGAGGGCCCTTGGGACGAAAAAAAAAAAAACAAAATAAGGAGGGCTCAAACCAAAATTTTAAACTACCAAAATTTTAAATTTTAATCTCTGCGTGAAGGCTTCATTACAATTTACCCCTGTACTCAAACTACAATCAAACCCTCTGAAAAGAAAAAAACTAGAATTTGACCCCCTAACTTTGTAATTTCTCATTTTAACTCATTTCCCTTATGGTTTTTGCATTCGTGTTACTTGATTTAATGGAATATACGGATGATCAACACGTAGCAAGATCATTACCGTTCGATTCTTTGTTCATTTTAATTTGTAGAAAAAATTATAAAAATTGAGAAAAGACAAACCATCTAATGATTATTATTTTTTTAAGCAAAACAAAAAGAATAAAATATTCATATCATAGGAAAAAAGATAAAGAAAAATAAATCAAGGAGAAATTTGGCTTAGTTATCTGTTTGATAAAATTTATTTTCCATTATTTTATTTTTTAAAAAAAAATCTTTATGGAAAAGAGAAAAAGAAAGACCACAAATTTAAAATTACTTTTTGGGTTTCTAAAATTTCATAAAAAAGAATTTTTTAGTTTAAAAAATATTTTCAATTTTACTTTAATTTTAAAAAAATTAAAAAAAGATGAAAAAATTAACTCTATTTGTAACAGCCCGGGTAATTTTTTTACGTTTTTACCGGTACCGTAAAATTTATTTTTACAGTTAATTACCATTAAAATTAATCTTGGGTAATTAGTTAACGGTAATTTACACATCGGATTTCGAAACCGAGCCGTGTCCCACGCTCGAAATTTTTCAACGGATTTTCAGGACCAAGTTGGAATTTTTCGGGTCCAGGAATCTTCAGAAAAGTCACGTTTAACCTCGAATTATCGGGCCAGAAATAAAGTCGGGGGGGTATTATAGTTATTTTCTGGTCCGGACGGTACACGACTGCATAATTAAAAATTATGCAGCCGCCTCTCTTCTGTTGTGCTCGTGAAGTGTCACCTCCCCTGTTATGCCCGTGAGTAGCCCATTATTTGTTTCCAGTCTGCACTCACTCTCCTCACCACCATCTGCCTGCAAACCAAAAACCCATCCTCTGCCAACTTCTCCTGCCTAAGCCATTCCCCTTGAACTTGCAAATCCACAAACCAGAAAAGAAGAAGAAAAAAAAAAAGAAACACAAAAACAACAACACACACCATACACCCAAACAACACGCTGCCGTTTCTCACCCCTCCCCTTCCTTTTTTTTCTCTTTCTTTCTTTTTCTTCTTTCTTCCGTGACCACCACACCCGAGCCACAGCCGCCACCATCTCTTTTCCCCTTCACCTCGCTCGCTCGACCGCCGCCGTAGGACGCAGAGCCGCTGCCGACCCTCCTCTTCCCTTCTCTTTGTTGTGGCCGTCGACGACGAGCAAGCCGAGCTCCCCTTCGCCACGCCGCCACCTTCTGTCGCACCACCGCCTGCTACCACCAGCGACGCCGCGCCTCCTTTCCGTCGTCTCGCTACTTCCGCTCGTCCCTGCCACTTGCCCCGTCTCGCGCCACCACTGTCATTAGGTGAGCAGATCTCGGGTGGAAGATGACCCGACGGGTCAGTGAGCCTGGGTCGGGTCGACCCACGGGTCGAGGGTGTTGTTGGGTTTGGGCTAGGATGTGTGGGCCGTGAGTTGGGTTGGATAGTGTGTGGGCTTAAAGGTTAAGTGTGGGCAATTGTGTTGGGCTCTAAGCTGGTGGGTTGAGGTCTGCTGGGCCGGATCTCTGGGCCTGCACGTGGGCCTGCTCCTGGGCTCCTGTCTGGGCCCTGGGCTAGGCACTGTGCATGGCCTGATCTGACACTGGCCCAGCCCAGAATAAAAAAAAAAGAAAATATTATAATAACCTGGAAATAAAAATAAATTGTGAAAATAAGGTTTGGGGAAAATTTGAAGGAATAAAATTCTGGGAAGTAGGGGTAGACATAATTTTGGGAGCAATTTGTATTCGGGAGAAAAATATAAACATGATAACCAATAGTAGAGAAATTAAATCGAGGAAAAATCTAGGAAAAAAAAGTATATAAAGAGTAGTGGTAATTGGTAATTTTGGAAAGTACATACTTGTAGGAATAAATGTGGAAAGGGTATTATCAATTAGGTATTGTACCGGAATAATATCCGGAAGTAAGTATAGGTATAAGAATAGTATTATGTTGACACTTAGAAATAAATGGTGAATTATGACGAAAACAGAAAATAACCCAGCGGAGTAACCGAGACGAGTTCGTATTTAATTTCCAGTATACAATAGTAGCATGACATTGCATATCACTTATATGTGCATATTATTGTTTGATATAGGAATTGATAACGAGCAGATACCTGAGGAGCCGGACTTGGAGTCTGTTGGACAGTTCCAAACTTGATATTGGCTAAGGTGAGGATGGATAACCTTGGATATGTGCCTGTAGTACTGTGTTTGTTTGTTGTTTGATTGAACTGCTGAATTGATTATCGACTGATATTTGATTGTTGTGGAATTCGTTGATGCTATTGTTGGTTTATGATTAGACTTGTGGATACTGTGATGATTAGTGCTGAACTGCTAAGCTGCGATTAATTGATGTTATGAGTCAAATGTCGAGTTGTTCTGTGAAATAATCTGGAATAATGGAAAAGTGGGATAATTGAGATAGAGTAAAGGAATTGGAATCGATTTTGAGATGATGATATAATTGTCACTTGGAAAGTAGTGGTACGACTAGATGGTTAGAGACTAGTTCTGTGGTGTCATGGCCGGTGGGTTGGTTGATTGGGGTGTTGACCCCGGATTTGTGATATTGGGATGTTGATCCCGGATTTGTGATATTGGGATGTTGATTCCGGATTTGTGATATGGGGATGTTGATCCCGGATTGTGGTTGGGCCTGGCATCCAGAATTAGTTAATAACCAGATACAACCCTAGCTTGTCCAGTGACGGGGCCCGGAAGATAAAATTGGTAATAAGAAGATAATTAAGCATTCTTTTGGTCTTGGTATGGTCGCATGGTAATTTCATTGTGCTGTGATTGATTGTACTTTCAGTTGAAATTGTTATGCTTACTTCGAAAGTATTACAGTTGAATATATATCTCTGTTTATCCTTCGTCGGTGAGCACTTCGGACTCACCCCTCGCCTGCGGGGTTTCATCCCGTAGGTTTGGTTGATCGTAGTACAGGTACGATGTTCGTTGGCTGCTGCTTTCTTCTCCACTTGACTTCGGATCCATACACCGCTGCATCTGCATTCTAGTCTTCCGCTGCTTGTCTTTCTATTGTGATAATGCTGTTGTTGTTGTATTATATTTGTTGTTGATTAGATTGGTGTGAACTGGCTTGAATAATGGTCCCCGGGATCGGGTGACGAATATTGTATTTGGGGATTGCTTGTATTGTATTTTACATTGTATGTACTGTCTGCTACCGTAGTCTTATGAGACGCCCCGACCCGTATTTACCGTACACAGTAAACACGTGCCGGAACTGTGACAACCCAACCAAATCAAGCCCAACAAATAGTGTATAAATCAATAAATTGGCCAACGGCCCAATAAGTAGACTGAAAACCGGCCCTTCGGCCCAACAAGAAACTCGTCACCCGAACCCCGGGGACATCAACAACAATAACTGTCTGGCCCAATGGCCCATTACAACATATACACAGCAAAGAACATAACAATATGCACAGCGGAAGACCTATAACTCACATGACAACTAGGCAAAGCCCAATGCAACTAATGGATCCGAGTCCTGTCCGAGGGTACGCATCAGCTTGCCCGGTACGTTCCTGCACTACAAACAACTCATCCTACGGGATGAAACCCCGCAGGCGAGGGGTGAGTCCGAAGTGCTCACCGACGAAAGATAAACAGTGATATATAATCAACCGTAACACTTTCGAAGTAAAACAACCATCAAACAGATGAAACTACACACACAACACGACAGAGGAATCTAAATCAAACAACACATCAAGGAATCTAACACAACCGACACGTCAAAGGAATCTCACTAAATCACATCAAAGCCAAGACCAAAAGATTACTTATTAGTCTTTATTACCAATTTTATCTCCCGGGCCCCGTCACTGGACAAGCTAGGGTCGTACCTGGTTATTAACTAATTCTGGATGCCAGGCCCCACCACAATCCGGGATCATCATCCCCATATCTCAAATCCGGGATCAACATCCCAATATCTCAAAATCAGGGATCAACATCCCAATATCACAAATCCGGGATCAACATCCCAATATCACAAATCCGGGGTCAACACCCCAACCAACAAACCCTCTGGCAAGACACCACAGAACTAGTCTCTAACCATCTAGTCGTACCACTACTTCCCACGTGACAATATATCATCATCTCAAATTCATGTTCAATTCCTTTACTCTTTCATCATTTACCCATTTTCAATTACCTCAGATTAATCCACAATCTCATTCGATCAACAATCATATATCACCAAATACTCACAACTAACAGTTCAACAATATTTCCAACACAACACACAAATCTATCACATACCAACAACAACATCAATAATTCCATAGCAATCATGTAACAGTCAACAATCATTCCAGCAGATCAAACAAACAATAAAAATACACAAACCACAAAACTACACACACAACATTACGGGCACATATCAGGGTTTATCCATCCTCACCTTAGCCGATTACCCAACTCTGAAACATCAATCGGTCCAAAGCCGGTTCTACAGGAACTGCTCGATATCGACTCCTATATAACAAATAACAAATGCACACATAAGATGCACATAATCGGTATGTTATGGTGCCAATACTACGAAATTACCCTTCCCGATTACTTATCCTTTATTTATTTCCTTTTATCGAAAATAATTTACCGAACGTATTTCCGAATATAATTTCGGTACTATACTTTAATTAAAACTCTTTAAAAATATTTTCATTGAATAATTATAATTCAAAAATTATAATCTCCATAATTTTTCCAGAAAAATAATAAGCTATTTATAATTTTTAGAAAATATTTATATAGTATTTATCTTTTTCTAAACATATAATAATATTTTCCAATCACAAAATATAATTACTTTTAATTTACAAAGTACATCTATATATAATTTCCACAAATACAATTTTCCAGAGAAAATAATACATATATTTAATTTCCAGAATTTAATTCCAGGTATATATATATATTTTCCCAATTAGTAATAGTTTTCCAAAACATAACTTAATCATTTATAAAAGTAAATATATTTATATTTTTCTCAAAATACCAAATTAAATTGACCATAATTTCCTCAAATTAATTATTTTTTTCCTCCAAAATAATATACCAGATTTTATTTTTATTATTATTTATTATTTTTTTTAAACCGGACTGGGCCAAACCCAAGCCTAGCCCAGCCCAGCAGAAGCCCAGCCAAGCTGCCAGCCCAAGGCAGAAGCCCACACAGCAGACCAGGCAGGCCCGCGCGTCAGGCCCACGCTCTAAGCCCACCAGCAACCGGCCCAGGACCCAGGCTGGAATCCGGATCCACCTAACCCGTTCCCAAGACCCGGTTGCATATTCGGGTTACTCACCCTCATCCCAATGCTTTGCGGATGCTCCGGCAGACGGCGGCACGAGCAGAACGAGGCGGGGTCGAGCGGCGCGACGCGTCAGGCGAGGCGATGTGAGGCGGCCGGTCGTTGGTGGTGGAGTCGCGGCGGTGCAGAGATGCAGGGGGGGAGGGGGTTGCGGTGGCTGGCGGCTCTGCTCCCTTCCTCCTTTTCTTTTTTTTTTTCTTTTTCTTTCTCTTTTTTTTCTCTCTTTTCTTTTCCTCTCTTTTTCTTTTCTCTCTTTTTTTTTCTCTCTTTCTTTTTTTTTCCTTCTCTTCCTCTGCTCTTCCTCCGGTTTTGCTTTCTTTATATAATGAAAAATTAACTATTTAACATGTGATTAACCAATAATACAATTCGTCCATATTACGGGCGAGTCCGATCCGGACCAGAAAATAACGGATACCTCCTTATTTATTTTCCGGTGTGATTTTCCGAGAAATTCCGAAACCCGAAAAATACCAACTTAGTTCCGAAAAATCCACCTGAAAATCACGAGCGCGGAAAAACTCTCGGTTTCAAAAGACGACTCCCGATTTACCTTGAATTAATTACCCAAGATTAATTCAACAGTAAATCACGGTAAAAAGACTTCTACAGTCCCGGTAAAAATCCAAATTTTTACCCGGGCTGTTACATAAGAACAGTTCTGACACGTGTTTACCGTGTACGGTAAATACGTGTCGGGGCGCTTCACTATTCGTATAATTTTTTTATCATTTTATTATTTTTAAAAATAAAAATATTATAAAAAAGAAAAAAGAAAGCAGAAAGAACGAACTTTAATAGTTATTACATTTAAAACAAGAAAAAATAATATATGTAAATGATAGGAGGAAAAAGAAAAAAATTGGATGAGAATTTCGGCCTATTAAGGAAAGAAAAAAAAACTTCAGCCACTAACATCCAAATATAAATAAAAAAATTACTTTAAAGTTTCTAACATCTAAATATAAATAAAAAAATTACTTTAAAGTTTCTAAAATTTCATAGAAACGTAATTTTTAGTTTTTTTAAAAAAAAATTCAAATTGATTATTTAAAAATAAAAAACTGATGAAAAAACATTAAAAATCAATTTTACAAGTGAAATCTACTGTTACTCCTCTCCCTCTGGATAAGATGATGATCTGCTAATAATTGCATAAAATTTATTTTTTTACTTTTGGAAAAGAAGAAAAAATGTCTGGCATAATTTTTTTTTTTTTAAAGATGAAGACTAACCAGCGATTAGACGCCACCTTTACTGCAACTCTCTCAATTTTTTTGTTTTTTCCAAATCCCTTATCTAAATCTTTATAACCCTAACTTTGATTATAAATTTATCCCAAATTACTGTTCTTATCGCTCTAGGTCCCCTCCAAATCCCCATCAATTCGTCCTTAGTCATCTCTCCAAATCCTAAAAAAAGTCCTTCCTTCACCATCATTCACAGAATCGGGAGCATGACTTACAAAACAGCAACCCTTTCAAATTGAAAACACATATTTGATAAAAAGCGTCGATGAACTATTGATTAACAATTTTTTTATCAATAACATCCAAACATATTTGATCAAAAAGAAAACATCCAAATACATATTTGGGAACCCGATCCAAAGCATAAAGACAAACAGAATTATGGGAAGAGGAGAGGAAAAGGGAAAGGAGAAGAGAGAGTTAAACCGCTTTAAAGGAAGAGAGTGTGAGGGTTGGCGAGAAAAAAAAGAGAAAAACTGGAGAGAAAAAAAAAGAAAGGGAGAAGAAAAAAATGTAAGCAAGAAGAAAAAAGAGCCGAAAAAGAGAGGCAGAAAAAGAAGAAGAAAAGAGAAAAAATTAAGAAAGAATTCAAGGTACAAATCAACGCTTCCGAACAATCCCCGTGTCTAAAGAGTTAACGGATTGGGAATTGGCTCAACCATAAATGTTTAACTTGAAAATCTTAAAGTTAAGGGGGTCAAATTCCCCTTTTTTTTCAAAGAGATGATTTTAGTTTGACCAAAAATAAATGGGGGTGAATTGTAATGAAGCCCTGGAGCAAACTTTGCAAAAGATAAGAGAGAGCAGAAAAGTGAACCTTACTACTATATTGTTAGGTAATAGGAAACAAAGGAGATTGCTAGTTAGTACTACGTACATAACCAGACATACGGGGCCAAGGGCCATTGTCAAAGGCATGGCGGGCAGCTCTTACAGCCAAGTCAACATCTTCCTTATCTCCCTCTGCAATCTTTGTTATCACCTCTGCTGTCCTTGGGTCTATTGTCTCGAACGTCCTCCCTGCAATGCAATTTCCTCCTCAATTAATTAGTATATACCGTACTAAAATCCAATAATTGTACATCAAAACTACAAAAACACAAAACAAATTGACACATTCATCTGTAGGAATCCTAAACTACTATGTGTCAATAAGTCTGTGCCAGATTAGAGAGAGATGTAATTGCAACTTGCAAGATCGTGTATTGAGAAAATCAACTTGTAAAAATCCATAATATATGCAGCATTAATTGCTGAGAAATAGTTTGATAGATCATACAGCTAGCTAAGCTTGTGTTAAGTAAGAGAATTCTCAATCCAGGGAAGGATGCATTTTTCAACCAGAAGAAGAGAAATCAAGTGTTGTTGGTAATAAGTTAATCTTCTAGTTGTAATATTTTCAAAACAAAACTAATCAAAGATTAGGATAGGAGATAAACTAGCTAGAAAGAGCTTAGAGTAGATGTTACTACGTACTGAGACAGGAAAGGAGAGGAGAGGGGAAATTAGAGTGTGAGGGAGTAACTAAGGGGAAATGATAGATATAACCTGAAATTGCATCGACGAATTCTCCATTGATAAACAATTTGGTGAACTTTATAGTTGGGATCTTGGAAACAGAATCAGCAGAGCTTCCATCGTTATAACTCCTCATCGTATCTCTTCCTTTTCTCTCTTCTATCTATAGCTTGCCTTCTATGAGTCAAACACAAGAAAAACAAATGGGTATTGATGATATTAATAGGATGATGAGGCGACGCTATTTATAGTGTCATATTAACAACCATATGCAAAGATTGAGAAAAGCAATTCCCATGCAGTGGGATCTAATATATTTAATTAAGCTCGAGCTCCCTTTGGTGGGTTCTAATAGAAGCTTCCTTGTTGAAAAACTAACAGAAAATGAAACCGAGATATGATGAAGAATTTTATTATGGTGACCCTAAGTTGTACTGGTTGCGAACTATATATTTATGTTAATAAAATATTCTTTAGGGTTATTTTTCCTTTATTAGAATTTATTTATTTTTTTCAATTTATCTCAAACCTTATGGCATATTTGTTTTAAAAGTAGATCTACATAATAAAGATAAGATTCACAATTAATAAAATTTCTTCATTATTAAATTAATGAAAAACTTTTGGTTGTCACGCCTCACACGAGCTGGATTTCAACCAGCACTAATCCGATTCCGCGGCATTATTCTCTTCTTCTAGGGGGCCTGGATTCTACACACCAAAGTCACATACTATACAAGCATAGAAATCTTTCTAACTTACATTATTAATTATACAATGTCTCTCGTTGGACTAACATCAACTGTTATTCTTAGTTTAAAACGGGAATTTCGTATACCATTCAGACTTTGACAATATTAGTTTGAAATTTTCAGCGAAGCAACGGGTAATAATTACAAGGGAAGGATTAATCGAATTCCCCCCATACTTTCCATATGGTGATGTCTGGAAGCAATCTTTCTGCTTGGACTACTTACATTTGTCTAATATAACGTCACAGTTTCTCCCGGAACAATGGAGCCATTATATAGTTCAAGCACACACCGGGGGGTTGCAGTGTCCATGAGACTTTTTTTTTTTTTTTCCGTAAGAGCGATGTGCTTGGAAATTGGTAGGTTTTTTTTCATGCTAATTTTTGTAATGCTAAAATTGTTAGGATTCTTTTGTGTAGATTTTGTGTGAGATTTTCCAGGTTCTCACTGAAATACCCGGACCAAAATTTACCTAACTCACAGTAATTACTGAGTAGCAGTACTGCCACGTGGCCAACATTCAAAGAAAATATAAATTCACAACAGTAACAACGTCAAACAGTCACAAGATCACATTTCCATCACCCGAAACGGAAACATCATCATCAACACAGCGGAAGCACTTTCTATGTAACCAATGTCAGTTTATGCAGAACTCAATGCAAACCAATGGATCCAAGTCCTATCCGAGGAAACATCACAGCCGTTGGGATGCACTCCTGATTTTTGTCAAACTAACCTGCATGGACTGTGTGAGGGGTGAGACCAATCACAGTCTCACCGATAAACTAATAAACTGCAGTATACAGGCAACCGCAATAACTTCGAACCAACAACAAAAACAGGAAAGCATACCAAGCATAGCATAGCATGTAATCCAAGCATTTAACAGTCCTAAACACTTAGACTAACAACTCACTGCTAATCAACCCCATGGACAACTGTTGACAGACTTTCCAATTTTATTATTAGGGCCCCGTCACATGAAAAGTATCGGTCATACTTGGTAGCCAGGTTAGCTAACCCCAGGGTACTCCCTGTTAAATCAAATCAAATAATCTCATAAACAAAAACCGTGAGACCCCAGGCTCAACGGCTGAGAGGACCCCAAGCGCCTCATAAATGGCCAACAAATCACATATTACAAGCGGCTACCACCCAGTCGTACCTCTACCTTTCACGTGACATCTAGGTGTCTAAGTGATATTACCATATTTTATTTTTAATTTTTCTCTCAGACTAACAGTAACTCTATCCATTGTATATTACATATTCCCGAGCAGGCACTCAGCCTCACAGCTCCTCAGGGAAACCAATCCAATATCTCAAATCAGGTTACTGTTATTAACAACATCTCAGGTTATCACAAACCATAACTTGGCACTTGCCACAAGAAAATCAATCAAGGATTTCAATGTATAAAATCATCATCGTCATAAGGTTCAACAGAATCCATACAATCAAACACAACAATCATCGGTACACAGAGCCCAAGTATCTCAACAGGAAACACAAACAATACAAACTAGCTCGAGTATCACGGGCAGCATACCGAAGTTTATAAGTTTATATCCTCACCTGATATTCCTCGGAAGCTGATATTTGGTTAAGCCTCGATATCCCTGTATTAATAACATCCACAATCACTTATGATGCATAGACAATAATGATCATGCAAGATGCCGGTTTTAAAAATTATTATACGGCTTGCCTTATGCCCTATTTATTTTTATTATCTCCATAATTCCCTTTAATATAAAATTGGCCTTTCCAATTAATTGAAGATTAGCTCGTTATATGTTTCCAACCGATATACTTATTATACTTAATTCTAAATTAAAACCGAAGCCGAGCGTCCAAGCCGACATCCCGGCCCTTTAGTTGCCCGTGTCTACGTGCATGGGTCTTTTATTAACATTAGCCTAAGTAAAACATAAATTCAATTAAAACCGGAAAATAAATAATATCATTGGTCTTCTTTATAGCCCAATCGGGAATTAAATAAAAGCATAAGTTAAAAGGTATAAAATATAACCATAAGTTTATTAATTAAATTAAACGTTCGTTAATTAACGCCGTTATAAAGGTCCGGGTCCATTATTGGTCATGAGTAGTCCAAAGGGTACCCCAAAGTCCATGTCCGAGTTCATTGGAAAATACCCGAGACATCACCGAAAAAATCCCGAGGCTGCCGGATTCCGGCCAGCACTGTTCCCATCCACAGTAACTCCACGATTACTGTTCATCAACCATCAGAACACCAATTTCACTCCACCATGCCATCAACCCAACAACCAACTGTCCCCATTCCCATGGCAAACGTTCGGTGGCCGGAACACCACCATACCACCACGTCCAGCACCCAAAACACCACAACCCACAGCCACAAAATCACCATTAACGACATCTCCAGTCAACCCGCATCCACCAAGCAAAATCAAACCAAGAAAATTAGTCCCAGTTCTACCATTTCAACCCGCAAATACCAATACAAGAATAGCTTCACAATCCCAACAACAATCACAGGAGAGAAGGAGGTGAATTCAAAAGCAATCTTACCCCGTTGCTGGCATGAGCTCAGCCTTTCAGTCGTGTCAATGCCCAACTCGACTGGTGACGATGAATAGGGGAAGGAGCAAAGGCGACCTGAGGCGTGTCGATTCACCCACAGCGGCGGCGACTTGTGGGCGGCGAGAAAACAGAGAAGAGAGAGGCTGGGATCGACGGCGCGTGAATGATGCGTGTGCTATCCTGCAAGTGCACAGGGTTGTTGTAGTACTTTTATCAAGGTCGTATCCACAGGGACTGGGTTGAATCTGTTTTCCTTCAATTTCGGACAAATTAGACTTGAAAACAATTAAACAAGGGTGAATTGGGTGATTAAAAACTAAAAATGAGCAGTAAGGTAAATATAACAGCAAATTAAACGAGGAAAAGATCAGAAATGGTGAGTTCTTAGGTATCCGGGGTCCACATGTCCTGATTTATGCTTATAAATTACTCAACAGTATCATCACAGGCTGAGCCTGTGGATGAGGCTGTGACTAATTAGATGTCTTGTCGGGGCTCCCAACATAAGGTACTATCAACGGCTTTCGATCTTATCAATAGTTCCTTAAGCTTCCATCTACCCCCTGTCACTAGAATAGACGTCCACTTAAGGATGAGGTTCAATGTTGGTGCAGATTTCCACAGTCTCTCCCTACCTTCTTTCGAATGTCTAAGGAGTGAAGGCTGACTATTGTAGGTCTAGCACTCCTGGCTTCTCCTTTCGGTCCTTCACCAGGCTGCTACTAAACTAAGAATGTGCTACTCAATAATCAATCAAGAATCAAACTAGGAGTTGTATTATCTCTTGACTATACTGTCACGGAATGAGGCTGTGCTGGGCACAACCTGATGCTGTCGACAGCAAGGAGTCAATTACAAGATTGGTTCTTGCAGGCGCTCTCAACCTATACTGCACCCATTTTCTTTCGCTCACAAGTGCCTCCTATGGTTCTCATCTTCCATGTGCTCTCGCATTGGTCAAACTCAGGGGATTAAGATTGGTGTTGAGGCTAATTCCTCAATTAGTTTCTAACCTCGTCACAAGCTAAAAACTAAGAGTTTGGTCTTTGTTGTTCTGGTAGCTATGGTTTCTCCTTTCGGTCCCTCACCTAGCTACCTGTGTTCATGCATGGATTTGATCAGAACCTAGACATGGAGAAGGTTCTCAACAACTAAAGCAAGAAAAAGGGTTAAGAATATGAGCAATTTATTTAGCAAAAACCGAGTACATGCTTCCCCCTTCAACCTAAGAAGGGGTTGTTTAGTTCATAATCAAGGTTACAGAAATAATGGAAGAATGGATTGGCATCGTGTTTGTGAACAAACTAGAGGTTAGGGACGACATAGTTTCTGCCCAGAAAGGCTGCAAAACCGTGTTTTCCTTTGGAGCCTTGGTTTTGCTGGGTCCCACCTCTATTCCAGGAATTCTGTAAGTTGATGTGTGTCTTTGTCAATCGGATCCCCCTTTCGTGTCTTCTCCTTTCCTCTTTTGTAGGTGCAGCTCTCCTGTTCTTCTTCCTCCCAACTTACTGGAAAGTATGGGCGTTCAGTTTTCCAGCGTGTGTTGTCAGGACAGGAGTGATGGGCAGCAAGTTGATTGGTGGAATGTAAGTTCCAAGATGCTCCTTTGCAGAAGATAATTGTTTTTTTTAAGATAGATTCCCTCTGAGTGGCATGTGCCCATTCCTTTTTCCCTGGAAAGTGCTCTGGGAAGTCAGGAGAATGTTTGTTTATGTTGGTGGAGCAGGTGGTGCAAATTTTATATTCCTCCTGCGATTTCTGGGTTAGCAGGGCGCACATGCTGATGCTGTTGCAGTTCTTCTCCAACTTTCCTTTTGATTGACTTTTGCTTCTTCTGCCGATGATGAGATGTCATGAGGACTTCTTGGATCAAAGTTAGGGAAACAATTTTCAGTGGAAATCTTGTGATTTAAAGGTGGTTTGAGGCCTTCAATTGAATTCTCGATGAACAACAGCCTCAGGGACAGTCTCAAGGGTTCTGCAACAGGCTCATGCTGTCGCTGATGCTGTATCTTCACATTCTTCAATGAAATCCTCTTGAATTGATTGAAATGCACCTGGAATTACTAATCATACAGTAAGGGATGGAAATTGGAGGAATATAGTGTAATATTGCATAGGAGGCATATAATCATATGAATTTAGAACAATTTGCGTCCAAAATTTTGCCCTAAACTATGCATATTTCACATGCATGAGTGATCAGGGAAAAAAAACCAAGGCGAAGGCACTGTGTGAAGCACCTGACAAAGGCAACTTTGCCTTCTCTGTCCTTGGTACGGTAGCGGAGAGAGAGAGAAGGGAGCGGCGATGGATTGGAAGAGGAGAGGTCAGAGGCGAAAGGGGAGAGGAAGCCTCGGCGACGCGCTGCTGAGCAGGGGCGGTGACCAGAGGTGAGAGCGGGAGTCGAGGCGGAGGCAAAGGGGAGGGAAGGTTGTGACGGCGGCGACGATTTAGTGACAGGGGCAGGGAGGAAGGAGGAAGGTTGGGCGGCAGAGGAAGGCTGTAGAGTCGGTGCAGGTGAGGAGGAAATTTAAGGAGGAGATGGAAGAATGAAGACAAGGAAAGAGGAAAAAAAATCTGGGGAGAAAAGAAAATATCAAGTGCAGTAAAGGAGGAAGAAGAATCGGGAAGGAAAAAGAATTTGGGAAGAAAAGAGAAAATGAGGAAAAAGAAGATTAAAAGAAAAAGAAAATAGGTAAAAGAAAATAGAAAAAATAAGAAAAAGCAGAAGAAGACAAATATGCTGGCCCGGAAGAGAGAAATATCGCGGCTTCGAGTGTCGACAAAATTATTAGTCCGGGAATAGACCAAAATATCCTTCGGTCCGACTTTTAATTTGTTAACATCACAGGGGCATTTTCGCCTTTCCAAAATTCGTCCCGGTTTCGAAAATATGACTTAGGCTCAAAAAATCTAATTAATTCTTCTGAGCGTTGTGCAAGTCCCGGAATTGCAAACCGAGGTTCAGATAGCTGTATAAAATTCTCGGATCATTCTTGTTTAACAACGGTAAAACTTCATTACCCACCGTAAAAGTCAAACGACTCGGTAAAATTTACAAAAATTTTACCCGGATCGTTACATTCTACCCTCCTTAAAAGAATTTCGTCCTCGAAATTTCATCGTCACTTCCTTGGGTCCTACAACAGCATTCTTCTTGTATACCTTTCATCGGGTTCTCTTTTTCCCAACTTGAAATCTCGCTTATGTCCTTACGCGTCAGATCATTCCTTTATAAATACCGACCTTTACTACTTGGCAAACATACCTCCTTCATGGATTCAGCAATAAGAACTCGAACTACCTCTAACTCAGAGGAGTTAAGTTATACTGGTGGTGTTAATCCCTTTACAGACTTCGATGAAGAACCTCCGAAGAACGCTTCAAGACGAACATCGTCGGTCTCAAGGAACATATAGTGGTCTCCAGGAGACGGAAAAGGAATCCTGTCGGCAAGGAGGAGCCTTCCGGTCGCAAGGATGCTGATGATCGGAAGGGCAAAGGAACTGCCCTCAGCGGTACTCCACTGCAGACACTATCGCAATTGAACACTTCACTAAGGAAGGTCAGCTCTGCGGTGATGCAGATCGAACTGGCGTGTACGGAACTCTCCTCTCAGATCAAGAACATACATAAACTTGTAAAAGATCTAGAGAAGCAAGTAACTCCATGGAGTACTTCCTCTCCATGTAATATGTTATCAAAAATAAATAAAGTTGTTGTTTTAATTAAGACAAAACCTCTTTGTTAATAATCTGAAAACATAAATAGCGGTAATGATATATATATATATATATATATATATATATATATAAAAGAATTGAAACCAATAAAAAGGAATAGAACCAAACCTGTTATTTGTAGCCCAAAAACACAGAAGGTGGTAAGAGCAAATATTTTATGTAAAAATAAAAACCAACAAGGAAGAAATAAAACCAATCATAAAGAAGGTGAATTAAAACTCGTTTTTCTTAACTAGCGCTCTAGATCGATCACATAGGTCATCGATTCCGAGCATCGCAATTTGCAAATGCTATCGGAGATGTCGGTTCTCTACGTGAAAACGTCGTTCGTTGTCTCATAAGGCGATGATGTCGTCACCAACACGTGTCGGTCCACTGAAAGAGTCGGCAACCACTTGTCCATAAACTCTACAAGAGTAAAAACGTCTTCCGAAATTCGTATCCCTCCATGATGTCCAAATAGGAGCAACCTTGTCGCTCATGCACCGTACTCGAGGTATCGTCCCATCAATCTGCCACGTTGGCCTCTAATGGATGTGATAGAAGGGGTAAATATAGAAAGAGCCATAAAAAGAAACGCCAAGATAGCCAGGGCGAAAGAAAATTGTGAGTTAGAAGTGAGCTGAAAAACACTCGTGTTTGTAGCCAGAAAACATACAAAGTAATGAAGCAATAAATGAGGCAACGACAAAATTTTCAAAAAGCAACGCCTTGAAAAATGAAAACGGTTTGGAGCTTTGTGAAAAGAAATCTGCTTTACCGACCACCAAAAAAACTTTTAGACTTTCCTGGGGATAGGTGAGGTCTAAACTTTGAAAAACAGATAATCATATTTATATAAAAGGCAAGCGGTGGGCAAATAATCAAAAAGTATTTCAAAAGAAAGATTTTTAAAACACGTTCAGATATAAAAACACACAAAACACGTCGAGACAAAATGCCTGCTCCATCATCTGTCTTTTTCGTTGAGGGTGCCTTTTTAGAAAGGAGGAATCGGCTGGCCTACAGCCTGATAAACGAGCGTCCTGAGGAACTACCAAACGAGCTCGGCAGGATGCCTCGTCTGGTCTTCGTCGGCGAACTCTACTCGTCGAGGTTCTTTGTCACTCCCATGGAAGAGACGTTCTTCCTAGAGGACCAAAGCACCCTAAGAACCTCCTTTTATGGCTCGGCCAATTCCGTCATGTTTTTCATTTCTGATAGGCTTCAGGAATTCAACCTAGAGTCTACTTATCAAAACCTGAACCTAGGCAACTATTACCAGCTTTCGATGACTACCCAGAGCGTGCCCAGAGTAACTAGGTTACCACCAGCTTGGCCAAAGGCCCGTCTACTGGTGTGGAACTACAGAGGAATCGCTCGACGTTCCCAGGAGTTTTCGCGTACCTTGAGAGATCTGAAGAACCAGTACAAGCCCAACATGGTTCTGCTCACGGAGACCCAGTGGCAGCCTGAAGACGATCACGGTGTCATACCTCTTCGTTTCCCTCCGGCAAACCGGTTCGAGCTTCACGGCCAAAACAACTCGGGCGGTATGTGGTTCTCGTGGAACGATAGCATCAGGGTTAACATTACCAATGACCCCAATAGTTTCAGGGTCAATGTTGTACCCGCAAGATGAATAATAATAATAATGTAATAATAATATTAATAATAAATATTTATGTTTCTGCATGTGTATGTCTTCAGTTACCTTTTTTATGAATGTTTTGTTGCAAGCTGGCGTCCCTCGACTGGATCCATTATGCACTAACTAAATGATATAAATGCAAAATGATAAACATATGGAGCGAGCTATGCACAAAGAAGCAAAACAATCACAAAAAGACCTACCGCCCGCTCCGCTACCAAAATGAAACACCCCGACCAAAATTTACCTGACTCACAGTAATTACTGAGTAGCAGTACTGCCACGTGGCCAACATTCAAAGAAAATATAAATTCACAACAGTAACAACGTCAAACAGTCACAAGATCACATTTCCATCACCCGAAACGGAAACATCATCATCAACAGCGGAAGCATTTTCTATGTAACCAATGTCAGTTTATGCAGAACTCAATGCAAACCAATGGATCCAAGTCCTGTCCAAGGAAATATCACAGCCGCCGGGATGCACTCCTGATTTTTGTCAAACTAACCTGCATGGACTGTGTGAGGGGTGAGACCAACCACTGTCTCACCAATAAACTAATAAACCGCAGTATACAGGCAACCGCAATAGCATCGAACCAACAACAAAAATAGGAAAGCATAACAAGCATAGCATAGCATGTAATCCAAGCATTTAATAGTCCTAAACTCTTAGACTGACAACTCACTACTAATCAACCCCATGGACAACTGTTGACAGACTTACCAATTTTATCATTAGGGCCCCGTCACATGAAAAGTATCGGTTGTACTTGGTAGCCAGGTTAGCTAACCCCAGGGTACTCCCCGTTAAATCAAATCAAATAATCTCATAAACAAAAACCGTGAGACCCCAAGCTCAATGGCTGAGAGGACCCCAAACCCCTCATAAATGGCCAACAAATCACATATCACAAGCGGCTACCACCCAGTCGTACCTCTACCTTTCATGTGGAAGCCCGTACCCCAATTAAATAAAAATATGATAATTAAATGAAAAAGAGTTACCAAAATACTCTTGAAACCCGGGGTACAAAAACCGATGCTTCGGCATACAAACATTTTCCATGAAAATGTATTAACAACGAGATGTCATAAAAATAAACGAGATCAACCGGCTTAACAAATAATAAGCCATCACGGCATCACGCCGACATACTATCACAAATCAACTCCGGCTAACTGCCGATATAAAGATAAAGTATTTATGACATCTCGAGTTATTTCACATGCAGCGGAAGATGAAAGTAAATATAATACTCAAGATAGAAAATATCATGCATATGGCCCTATGGATCCCACCAAGAGATAATGCACAACTACCTGCTGAAGTGACTGCGTCTGATCTCCGAGTCGAAGGTATAAGTGAGTCTGCACGCTAACTAAGTCTGAAAAACAACGGTGGCGATTATGTGAGTCGCCTACTCAGTGAACATTAAAAGTCTAAATATACATGAAAGTGAAGTCATGCTCGTAGGGTGAGTAGCTCACGAGCACAAGTACAGCATACAAGCAAATCAGAATCACACACCATCACATAAATGTTTTATTGTATTATAGCTCGTATTGTTTGAGCTCAATGCGTTATCTTATTGTTATCATTATTATTATTTTTATTATTATGGGCCCTCTACTGTGAGTCAAGTCTCGGTAGCGCATCTGATCAGATCAGGGTGTGAAACCCAAATGTCGAACCTCAGAAGGGGTAGATTCTGAGGCCAAAAACCACTGATAAATCTCGAGTGGCCGCTAGCTACCTGAGGGTGCACTCAGACACACCTAACCGGTGCAAGTCTTCCAGGGGTGCACCTACATCCCCTGGGCATGCTAAACAGCATAATGTGACCCGAGGGTACCCAACCCTCCCTCGGGGCTACCAACCGTCACCACAGTAGAATTTAGTATTTTATTCTTATTTACATTTTTACATTTCGGTTGAGATACATTATGTCTTTCAGGGATGTGTGCACTGTAAGTGTCCCTGTTTCATCCGGGCCTGCGGCCCATAACCATACATCATCACCAAAGCATATTACATATTATATTTCATAGCAGTGTTTCATATAGAATTTAGGCATGTGAATCAATCAAGCATACAATTCCAATCATCGCATGTAGCAAACAAGGCAAGTAAACAAACAAACCACACCAACATGCATTCACAAAACATATATAAAACGACTTGTAATGTCACCTAAAAAATGTAGGTTATGACTTCTCCCCGATCCGAGTCTACAGCTTCCGAGGTATCTCCCGTGCCTGAATACCGGCACATAATATAATCACTAAACCAATTTTAGGAATAAAACGTGTATGTATGCTAATGGTATTCTCTAATCGAGTATCTTCCGACCCTAACTATCCAATTATAAGATTTCCGGGTCTAAGTCCTAAAAGAATATTTTATCTTCCATAACTCCAACGATTACGGATCTAAGGTTCATCGGTTTAAGTTCGTTAATAATTCTCGGGCCTAAAGCCCACTAAATCCTTAATCACAAATTCCGGCCCGTGGGCCCTGTTCCTTAAGTTCATATTTTCCCGATTATGAAATTGGGCTTCGAGCCCGTTCTTAATGTACGTGAATTTTATTATCCGTGATTAGATCTTAAGTCCGTAACTTTAAGTCCATCAAAAACATCTTAGGCTCAAATTGAGATTATTGGGCCTGGGCTCGGTTTTTCCTAAAAACCGTCCTAAGGTTGTTTCCGAGCCCAAGAGTATATCGGCCTATGATCTATTCGTGTCGGTAAGTCCTCCCCGGCCACACACTCTAACTCTCCACTCTCGGTAGTCCATAATTCACTAAATGTATAAATATAATTGTATTTCAGTAAATAAATTCCAAAATTTAAGTACGTAACATAACCGAGACAAATCATAAATAATTACCGACTAACACTTGTAAAAACGAGAATTTATCGTCCGCCGGCAGAACCCGAGTCTTCGCCGGAAAAGTTCCCGAGCCCTCGCCGAAACAGTACACCTACGCCGGATTCCGGTCACTTCGCCGGAATTTCGCTAGAGCCCAAAAACAACCCCACACAACCGGAAAAACACTGCCAGCCCGAACAAACGCAGCATCAACATTCAACCAACATTCAAACCGACAATAGTAATAATTGAACATCACAAAACGAACTGAAACGTACTAAAGATGATGGATCCTTACCCAAATCAGTTCTACAACACTTGAAACTCCAACAAGCACAAGGTCTTAAACCACCAAGGCCTCAGTTCTCAAGGCTAGCAACCAACCCGAACCAAGAGGTCCACTGCCCGGAGGAACTCCACAGGACCCTAGCAACACCAGCTAGATCCGCTGCCGGAACACACTCACGCCGAAATCAACACCGACAGCAGCAACAATGCAGCCACAGCAGACCCACTACCGCCCGAACACCGCACACAGCCTCCACCACAAACCCAACAGACCCGATTAGAACATAACCCAAGAATTAACATGTCACCGGAAAGAAAAGAAGAGGAAAAGGGAAAGTGAGACGGAGGAGATGCTTACCAAACGGAGTGGTACAAGGCTCTATTTGTCCACTGGCCTCGTCGATTCTCCACAAGGCGGCCCTCGTCCCAGCCTCCTCTGCGACTCGTGGTGGTGGCGGCGGCTTCGTGTCCCTGCAACGGCGACACGAGCAGTAGAAGAGAGGATGTATGGTGGCGGCGGCAGTTTTTGTGAGAGGGGGCAGAGAGCACGGGAAGGAATAAAAAGAGAAGAGAGGAAGAGAAATCGTGAGGGTTGCAGGCCGAATGTAGAGGAGAAGAAAAAGGAGAGGAGATAGTGGGGTTAATGGCATGATTGAGGGAAGTAGTGGAAGACAAGGCCGTTGAGGCGGCGGCGGCTGGGTGGAGTGGCAACGGGAAGAAAAAGAAAAGAGGATGCGAAATGAAGAAAAAGAAGGAGAAGGAAAAGAGAGTTTTAGGGTTGGCCGGCTCAGCCCCGAAACGACGTCGTTTCGGGCTGAGGCGCGGTCAACCCACTTCAGTCAACGTTTTTTTTTTTAATTTTAATCCAAAACGACGTAGTTTAGATTAAAACTACGATAAGCGTCGTGTTTCGTCCCGAAACACGGTTTGGGTCCGACGAAGCTCAAAAATGACATATTACTGCTTATGATTGGTAAATCCAATGGGAAAATAAATTAAATTTTTATTTCCGTTACCGAAATTCGAAATTTTCTTTATAAATCCAAAAACGGAAAACCGGGGCGTTACATTTCACGTGACATCTAGGTGTCTAAGTGATATTACCATATTTTATTTTTAATTTTTCTCTCAGACTAACAGTAACTCTATCCATTGTATATTACATATTCCCGAGCAGACACTCAGCCTCACAGCTCCTCAGGGAAACCAATCCAATATCTCAAATCAGGTTACTGTTATTAACAACATCTCAGGTTATCACAAACCATAACTTGGCACTTGCCACAACAAAATCAATCAAGGATTTCAATGTATAAAATCATCATCGTCATATGGTTCAACAGAATCCATACAATCAAACACAACAATCATCGGTACACAGAGCTCAAGTATCTCAACAGGAAACACAAACAATACAAACTAGCTCGAGTATCACGGGCACCATACCGAAGTTTATAAGTTTAAATCCTCACCTGATATTCCTCGGAAGCTGATATTTGGTTAAGCCTCAATATCCCTGTATTAATAACATCCACAATCACTTATGATGCATAGACAATAATGATCATGCAAGATGCCGGTTTTAAAAATTATTATACGGCTTGCCTTATGCCCTATTTATTTTTATTATCTCCATAATTTCCTTTAATATAAAATTGGCCTTTCCAATTAATTGAAGGTTAGCTCGTTATATGTTTCCAACCGATATACTAATTATACTTAATTTTAAATTAAAACCGAAACCGAGCGTCCAAGCCGACATCCCGACCCTTTAGTTGTCTGTGTCTACGTGTATGGATCTTTTATTAACATTAGCCTAAGTAAAACATAAATTCAATTAAAATTGGAAAATAAATAATATCATTGGTCTTCTTTATAGCCCAATCGGGAATTAAATAAAAGCATAAGTTAAAAGGCATAAAATATAACCATAAGTTTATTAATTAAATTAAACGTTCGTTAATTAACGCCGTTATAAAGGTCCGGGTCCGTTATTGGTCAAAGTCCATGTCCGAGTTCATTGGAAAATACCCGAGACATCACCGGAAAAATCCCGAGGCTGTCGGATTCTGACCAGCACTGTTCCCGTCCCAGTAGCTCCACGGTTACTGTTCATCAACCATCAGAACACCAATTTCACTCCACCATGCCATCAACCCAACAACCAACACTGTCCCCATTCCCATGGCAAACTTTCAGTGGCCGGAACGCCACCATACCACCACGTCCAGCACCCAAAACACCACAACCCACAGCCACAAAATCACCATTAACGACATCTCTAGTCAACCCGCATCCACCAAGCAAAATCAAACCAAGAAAATCAGTCCCAGTTTTACCATTTCAACCCGCAAATACCAATACAAGAATAGCTTCACAATCCCAACAACAATCACAAGAGAGAAGGAGGTGAATTTAATAGCAATCTTACCCCGTTGTTGGCGCGAGCTCAGCCTCTCGGTCGTGTCAATGCCCAACTCGACTGGTGACGATGAACAGGGGAAGGAGTAGAGGCGACCTGAGGCGTGTCGATTCATCCACAGCGGCGGCGACTTGTGGGCGGCGAGAAAACAAAGAAGAGAGAGGCTTGGATCGACGGCGCGTGAACAAGGAAAAAAAACCAAGGCGACGGCGTTGTGTGAAGCACCTAACGAAGGCGACTTTTCCTTCTCTGTCCCTAGTATGGTAGCGGAGAGAGAGAGAGAGAAGGGAGCGGCGATGGATTCGAAGAGAAGAGGACAGAGGCGACAGGGGAGAGGAAGCCTCGGCGACGCGCTGCTGAGCAGGGGCGGTGACCAGAGGTGAGAGCTGGAGTGGCGGCGGAGGCGGAGGGGAGGGAAGGTTGTGACGGCGGCGGCGATTTGGTGACAGGGGCGAGGAAGAAGGAGGAAGGTTAGGCAGCAGAGGAAGGCTGTGGAGTCGGTGCAGGTGAGGAGGAAATTTAAGGAGGAGATGGGAAGAATGAAGACAAGGAAAGAGGAAAAAAAATCTGGGGAGAAAAGAAAATATCAAGTGCAATAAAGGAGGAAGAAGAATCGGGAAGGAGAAAGAATTTGGGAAGAAAAGAGAAAATGAGGAAAAAGAAGATTAAAAGAAAAAAAAGGTAAAAGAAAATAAAAAAAAGCAGAAAAAGACAAAGATGTTGGCCCGGAAGAGAGAAATATCGCGGCTTCGAGTGTCGACAAAATTGTTGGTCCGGGAATAGACCAAAATATCCTTCGGTCCGACTTTTAATTCGTTAACATCACAGGGGCATTTTCGTCTTTCCGAAATTCGTCCCGGTTCCGAAAATACGACTTAGGCTCGAAAAATCTAATTAATTCTTCTGAGCGTTGTGCAAGTCCCGGAATTGCAAACCAAAGTTCAGCTAGCTGTATAAAATTCTCGAATCATTCTTGTTTAACAACAGTAAAACTTCATTACCCACCGTAAAAGTCAAACGACTCGGTAAAATTTACTAAAATTTTACCCGGATCGTTACATCCACAGGCATTACATAATTAATTAAATTCCCTACCCAAACTATTAATGCACAATGAGAAAAAGTCTAAACTGAAACTATCAGGCATTAATGTCAATTAAAGGTTTTGGCGGTGAAGATGGGAGTTAATGTCTCTTGGGGCTTATTTTAATGGGATAGGCTGAATTCTTCTGCATGGTCCATCTACATTCAAAAGCTGATATTTAAAAAATTGAGAAGGATAATTATTAATTGATTCCATCATTTTTGCTATTTCCTTTTTCAACGACTCTCTCTTTCTCATCAATTTACATTCACAATGAAACTTTTAAACCCAACTTTTTTGCATAGATAAAAATGGATTCAATCCTCCATGGGACTATTTTAGGATCTAATTTTCTTGAAGAAGAATTGTGATCTTGAGGATATTGGAGTTCAAAGAGAAGTGATTTTGCATTTACATCCCAAGAACTGAGTGTAGGCAGTAGGTGATTTGTAGCAAAATTTTTTCCTTTCTACGGTAAAGTTGTGCAGGATTTACTTTGCAGGACACTACTTTCCATGCTAATTGATATGCTTTATTAAACGTTTGAAGAAAATAACATGTACAAAATAGTCTCGCAGTCAGCAAGAGGGTGGCTGTGGAAATGCAAAGTCAGACGACCTACACAACTGGTAAAAAAAAAAGAGAAAATTAATACAAGGTTGACTACGTGATCATTCTATTAAAATTACGCTTGACCCCGATCCATGATTTCATAGTATTCGAACAAGCTTGAACTGCTCCAAAGCTATAAGGAAACTCGATAGCCTTCAACCTTGCAGGACTTGGGAGATCCAACTAAGACATGGATACAAATTGAAACGCCCCGACCCGTATTTACCGTACACAGTAAACACGTGCCGGAACTGTGACAACCCAGCCAAAATAGGACCAGCATACAGTGTGAACTACGATAACTCGGCCCAACGGCCCAAAATAGTAAAACAACATAATTAACAAATCTGGCCCAATGGCCCAATAATAACGAAATCATGCACAGCGGAAGACTTAAACTCACATAAACACTGTATGCATAAATGCAAACTATGGATCCGAGCCCTGCCCAAGGGATAACGCAGCAGCCTGTCTGGAATGCACCCAACCTGTACCAAAAGATAACTCATCCTACGGGATGAAAGCCCGCAGGTGAGGGGTGAGTCCGAAGTGCTCACGACAATGGAAAGACGATCAGTATGCACACTAAAAATTACTCAAGTCCAAAAACATAGGCTAAACAGCCCAACCGAAAGACACGACCCAAAAGACTCAATAAAACCAATTATCCAATTTTATCTTTCCCGGGCCCCGTCACGGATAAGCTAGGG